>JAOSYY010025143.1:0-10243 GCA_025727935.1 Hebomoia glaucippe | reverse complement strand
GAAATAAAGGTTTTTTCATAATTAGTAAATGTGTATCCACATTACAGACGTGAATTTCAAAATCTTTCGTCATGCCTATTGTGATCTTACAAACGTACACTTTAGTTTAATTTATATGTGTACAAATTATATATTTCAATACGTATTTACAGGTAAACCGACATTGGTGAACGAAACTTCCAGGTTTTCCCTACTAGAAGCGGCGAAGCATCCTATATTGACGGTCTCTAGGGCGATAGCACATTTTCGGAAGCCATCAGACGCTCTAGCGGGCGTAGTCCTCGCACCAACATTGGAACAACGTTTGAGAGATATAGCTATTGCAACCAAGAACACCAGACTCAATAGAGGTTTCTATAGAAATCTGTTAATGTACGGACCCCCCGGTACGGGGAAAACACTTTTCTCAAAGGTATATTACGTTCTATGTATTTATAACCTTCACGATCAAATTAATGACGTCATTCAAATGGTATATGCATTTTAATTAATTTATTTGGAATACAATGTAATTGTATCGATAAAAATTCTTCAACCTTTTTTTATGAGCAATAGAATGATCTATAATTTTAGTCCCGTTAAAACGCGTGAATGGCTGGAGCCAGTTATGTGGAAGTTCAAGGGAGGTTTATTATATATATTTATAATTTTTTTTTTAGAAATTAGCGAAACATTCTGGTATGGAGTATGCTATTATGACCGGTGGTGACGTGGCGCCTATGGGGAAAGATGCTGTTGCAGCAATACACAAAGTTTTTGACTGGGCAAATACTAGTAGAAAAGGTGAATATTTTTTCCGTTTATAATATTTCTTGGCTCGCGTGAATTATTTTGTCAAACACTTCTAATTGTCTCTCATATTATTTCTAGGTTAAATTCACTAAATGAGACTTACGTTTTCTACTCATTATGTACATATATACAATATACATACTAGTAGTGCTCTGCGAACTCACTCGTAATGAAAAATATATAATTTTAAAATATTTTGATTGTTTTTTGCGACAAATATGGTCAAAACATATTATTTCTTAAGGTAAAGTGTGCGAAGAAATTGCTTGCATGTCACGTGCGTTATAAATGCGAAAACGAGATTGTTTGTTGTGCTTTCTCAACTAAATCGTTGAACAGATTCAAATTAATTTTGATATAGACGTGAAGCTAGATTTTATATACTACTATAGAGGGTACTGTTAGAAATGAATTTCACTCTATTAAATTTCATTATTAAAATTTAAATGGCGTTGTATTGGATTATATTGAATTCATAGCTTGTATAATTTTCACAAATATATCTGTAATATCGATGGGTCCTACGTATTTGGGTCAATGTGAAAAATGACTACTTTTCAGTAGAAGCGTTGAAAGTATGATTTCAATATATTATATTTAAAATTGTGCTACAGAGGCCCTTTTATTGAAAAAAACAACGTGCTTCTACTGAACAATGCGGTTTTTTTAATGCATGTCATTAAGTACAACACTTAGAAGCATTTTACGAAAAAAAGTAAAAATGTGCAAATTGCTACTTTGGCCCATAAACATAGGACCTATCGATATATGTGGTATAATAATTTTCACACGTGCAGACGGGTGTATATATAATCTCTGTATGACAAATCGTATATTTTCAAAATTCTGTATGCAATTTGTAATTTATATTGTCGATTTAAATGTTTTACCTATATATACATATAAATAACATTGAAGTGATAATATCTAAACACATTTTGCTCAGTGTATATTAAAGTTACTGGTATTAATTACAAAAGAACAGTTTTCACTGTTTGTCTGTTTGTTTTGG
Source organism: Hebomoia glaucippe (assembly GCA_025727935.1). NCBI lineage: Eukaryota > Metazoa > Arthropoda > Insecta > Lepidoptera > Pieridae > Hebomoia > Hebomoia glaucippe. The sequence continues at coordinate 8,439 of JAOSYY010025143.1, read as the reverse complement.
CTAATATTCAAAACGGTTTAAATTTTTATACCTATGTATTGTATGTCGCTTTAAATATTCTATGTTTTCTACATCATTACTACAATTCAATTTCTATTTACTTAATTTTTACATATATTATAATGCTGAAGAGTTGCTGAGCTGTTTGTTGGTTTGACCGCGTCAATCTCGGGAACCGCTGGTCCGATTTGGAAAATTCTTTCTTTTTCTTATATGTAACACGTGTTATTTAGTTGAAATTATACACGGACCCAAGCTGGCGCAAGAATGTTTTATCTTATTTTCGAGCCAGTATTTATACGAAATTTCATATTATAATATGTTTAACAAAAAAGCAGTGGCGCTTGGCGGCTCCTTTATTATTTTTTTATGTACGCCGATATGTTGCGTACGTAACTTTTTAGTATCGCTGCGGCGCGATGACCATTTGATGAATTTAAACTATTTCAAAATTGTCTTTCTATTTTTATCGATCCCAGTTTAAGAAATTTAACGCCTTCCTGTGCTGCCACAGGCTTATTTTCGTTCACAAGCGATAGTGTATTTCATATTCTATGAATACATAATTAATAATTTTCCATTTCCTGCGATTTCCAGGTGTTCTCCTGTTCATTGATGAGGCTGACGCGTTTCTTCGTAAACGGTCGTCAGAGCATATAAGCGAAGACCTACGGGCTGCCCTCAATGCTTTCCTCTACCGGACTTCAGACCAAAGCAGTCGCATCATGCTGGTCCTAGCATCGAACACGCCACAGCAATTCGATTCAGCGATCAATGATCGTTTGGACAAAATGATCGAGTTCGGTTTGCCAGGTGTCGAGGAGAGGGAACGATTGATTAGACTGTACTTCGATAAATTTGTACTGAAACCGGCTTCAGAAGGAAAGAGGTAACAGTGAACCTTCATTTTCTACTGCGATTTCACCTGTTTTGTTTTTATGTTACGAGAATAATGGTTATAAAAGTAGCATACGCTACACGTTACAACATCAGATATCAACCAGTGAAATTCTCATAAACTTAGACAGAACGACAAATTTATAAATTGTGTTTCTGTATTTCGTACATACATACGTATATACATATAATTACTTTCCACCTGCTACGATCCTTTCGTTTCCTTTATTACCATTAAAGCTATCTTTTAACGTGATATTTCTAGGTCTAGATCGACCTTCTCTGATATTACCGTTCGCACTAGTCTTATGTACCTGTGTTCTTTAATTCTCTCCACATACCCAAATCGCCCAATCATATTTTTCTCGATCTATGCCACTATATCCTCCAGATCACATTTCTCGTATGATTTAATTTCTCATTTTATCTTTCAGACTAACGTCGCACACTTCTTAACTCTCACATTTCAACCGGATTTGTTTTGTTTTCATCCTTAACCCAAACCCAAACAATGCTACCATACACTAGTGTGGGAATGAGCATTCCCGTATGCACAGTCGTACGCGTCTTCATTGAAGCCTTCTGGCTGTTCGTAATAACGCTCCATTTCTGCATTCATACGCCTTTCAGAATCACCCTCGCATTTTCCATGCCTCGTAAACAGGCATCCTAAATAAACAGTGTTCTCCACTTGTTCGTCATCTTTTCTATCGCTCATGTTCTTGCTCAGTCCATTTTTATTCACATTTACTCTCATTCCTTTTAATTCATAATCGTTAACATATTTTGCAAGTCTACCGCCGACGACGTATTTATTACTTGGTCGACGGCATAAACCAAGCATTTTATTTGTAATTCATTCATTCCCAGTCCTAGCTCGCTTTCTTTGAGATCTTTTAGAGGATTAGTCATGATTAGGTTGATAATACATGTTTCAGAAGGTTTTCAGCATATTTTTGGTGCTTTTTTTTAATTATTAGATGTATGATTTAATGTATATGTACATACCATAAAGCAATAGAAAGCGCAGGTCAGTACACTCAATGAATGTACAGAAAAATAATATGATTGACAACCACAAGAGGTGGAAAATAGTTAGTTTTTAATAATAAAATTAATTGCGTCAAATAATGTTTAAGAGATTAATTAATTATTTTGTTTTTTTACAGGAGGCTGAGCGTCGATCAGTTTGACTATGGCGCCCTGTGTGCGAAGCTTGCGGTACGTACGGCGGGAATGTCCGGGCGTTCACTTTCAAAATTGGGCGTAGCCTGGCAAGCGGCTGCGTATGCGTCGGACGACGGTCGGCTCACGGAGCAAATGTGCATTGATATTTGCGATGACGCTGTAATCGATCACCGGCAGAAGGTGAATATATATTGCCATACACGCTGTCTCAAACGTTGCTAAATCTATATATGTATATATATACGTAAACTGTACTCTTTGTCCTTAATAAAGTTAAAGTTTACAATTTAATTTAATTATGGTCGAATTTTGACCATTGGCCAACTACGAGTACATATTAATATGTAATTATATATATTATAATTGTGTGTACGGTCGTTCGTAAATAGATATAGAAAATATATTGTAATATGGTGGTTAAGTGTTGTGTTTAATGAAAGACTCGTGCGCATTGTGTGATGCATCTCACAAGCGACTGATACTATTACACTTATTACAGTAATACTTGTATCGGAACTTCCACAATCCCTTATATCAAAGAAATTATTTCTTTTAATGTATTTTTTAGCTTCGTGTATCACGGGATCAAATATTTTATCTCGACATTTATAAAGAGAGTATCAGTTAATTTCTGCTTCTAATATAATGTAACATATGTAAAAATATATTATAACCTGAAGACTAGATTTGGGTTTCATGAAATTGTATTTTAAAAACGTTTTTCTTTATAATAACCAACATGCTATTTCAGATGGAATGGCTTTCCGCTGAAGAGAAATCACGCAGTATGATGCCTTATCTCCTGGACCTACCACCTTTAGAAAAACCAGTTCAAACTAAAGCTACCGTCAAAAAAGTGCCAGAAACGAAGACAAAAAAATTGGATCTAGATAAGTGACCACAGTTTAATCATTCTACCACAGATTATGGTAGAACCTTTAATTTCACTGTTACCAAATTGAAAAAATATGTCACAATCACAGATAAGGATATGGTAGTTTTACGGAAATTGTCTATGCGTAAGAAGTAATTGCCAATATTAACTATTCTAATTTTAAAATTCAATAATATTCCTATATTGTATCATTATGGTGCAAAATTTTTAACGGTAACGAATAACGATATTATTCCGTTCCTTTTCGTTATTTGTTACTTGTTATAGACCATTAAGTCTAAGAAATACTTTTCCATAATTTGTTGTTTATTACCGACATTATACAATAGAGAAATAATAGTGCTGTGATCTGTTATAAAATTCACCTGGTTCGATTCCTGGCTAGGAATACATTTGACCTACAGCACAACTCTGGTATCCCAAGGTTTATAAAGCATGATATATTTTGTTTTCTACTCATTTTCCAATAAGTTTATTTATTCTCTAAGTTACTAGTTAGATTACTCATTAAAATCGATTATTTTTAATAGCGATTATATAGTTCACATCCTTAGGGACATCTGTCAAAATGTATTTCTTAGATTTTATGAAGTTTAAGGGGTAGATCTGAATTATTTTTTTCCATATCAGTCTTCCTTAATTGCGCATAAAATAATACAATATAGGATTTTTTTATAAAATTTTAAATTATATAATACCTCGTGAATTGCAACGTAGTAAGAATACACTGCCAGTGAAGCTTTTTTAAATAATATAATATATAAATTAATTGTTCTGTATACATTACTGCACGCGTATCTTAAAGATATATAATATGATGCAATATAAAATGAAATGTATGTTACTATATTAATTTGAATTAATATTTATTGAGTGCATTTATTTGTTCATCAAATTTCATATTGTTATTATAAAATTTTGTTTTATTGTTCTACATTACTTTATTGTTTTTCATGAACTTTAATTTACAACAACATTATGCTATATTTAAAAAGAATTCGCTTTTAATGTTTGTAGGTTAACCATATGGTAACAATAGGCACAACGGCGTTAACTAATAACATCGTTTGATTTACGACTCAAATTTAACGCCGATTTTAAATGTATACTAAAGCATTTTTTCATTGTAAATGTTATCGTAGGATTATCAGATGATGTTTTTTTTAAATTTGTCAACATTCCTATCTTTGTGCGCTGTTATGTTATTAACTGATTCTCACAACATCTTGTGCTTCACAGAAAGTAAATATTTGAACAGTTAAAATGTTTATATTGAGCTATAGAACGTCGCAATACATGAGTTTCGTAACGCACGTTCCCAAAAGGATTATTTTTCACGTTTTTTAAAATGTTTGCATTGTTGCTCCGAACCTATTGGTTGTATGATACTAAAACATAAGCCTTCCTCGATACATGTATTTAACAATGACAGATTTTTTTTAATTCTAAACTGTAGTTCCTGAGAATAGCACGTTCAATTAAACAAGACTATACAGCTTTATAATATTAGTGTAGATTTTGTGTTGGGAAACGATCTATAATTATTGTTGAAGTGTGACTTACTGTTGTTTGTACCCGTTTGTTGGTCACACAACTAACTCAACGTATTCAAATTTCACCCGGGTGAGTGCCTAGACTCACGGCTACACTATGTTATCGTATTCTCCTAAATCATACATTTTTTTGTAAAGGCCACTAGGACCGAATTAGGCCAACGAGCATCTTTTCGCTTAGAGCTAGGTATGTGTAGGTACAAATATATTTATATGAAGTAGTGAAAAATATACAATGTTTCATAATTGTTACTCATATTGAATCTGTTCGCTTTGGTATATAGGTGACGCCTTATGGAAGTACAAATGTGTGTTAAATGTAAACTGAAAATAATCGAAACATTGCACAAATTATATTAAATTTCATTACGATAAGTATATTGGTATACAAATGGTACTTTGTTATATTATATATGTTCTCAATATGAAGTTAATATCGATTATTTAATACGGGATACGCTCCTAGACTGAATACAATTTATTACTTTTTTTTTTAATAAAATTTAATTGAATCTTATAATTTTCATTGCGAACGAGGTAATGTTTAATGTCTATACTTATACAGGTATGTAATGTTGAGCAAGCAATAATAAATAGGAAAGTCAGTGCTATGTGAACATATTTTTGGTAATAGTATGTTAAGTCATTTGTTGTTTGCAATTGATGATTAAATCTTTATAGTGATTAGTAGATACAATTAGCGGTTTATAATAAATAATGTCGGTTATCTTTTGTTTTTTCTTTAAAATTACAGTGCCCCGCGGACCGATCCTCCTTGGTTTTATATACACTATGATAGAAATGACCCGTGGTACCTACATACCGTGGGTCATTTATATATATTTGTGAAATTTAAATAGCCTAAGTGGCGTCAGTGAACGTCCTATGAAAATCGGTTCTGCTGTTTCACAGATTAGCCGGAATAAAAAACGTACCGCATATATCTGAGAACGCCTCCCGAAAACGAAGACCGGTGATGGTATTAATGACAGCTTTGATGAAGGGACGGAATAGAATTCAAACCTGACTAAAAAAAAAAAATTTAAACCGTGTTTTAGCGTTATTTCATTCAATCGTGTTAGTCCTGCTGTTTTTGTTATCCTGCTTCATTGATGATTCTTTTTTGAGTAAAGTAATGTATTAATTATGAAACTATCGTTTGATTTAGCTGTACTTACAAGATGAGGCGTAAATAAACCTAATAAAAAGTATTAAAAATTTGCCTCTATTAGTCAGGATCGATTTTTTCCGTCCCTTCATCAAATGTGTTATTAGTACTATCACCTATGTTCGTTTTCGGGATCAGTCTCCAAACACCCTGTATTTGTATATGGACTGAGGAAAAATGTTCATTTTGTTATTGGAATCGACATTCGAATTTCAATTATAGGTATTGGTTGTTTGTAGTAGGTGCTTCTTATCGCAGACAAAGATACACGAAATATTAAAAAACTGTATTGTGAATGTGCGATGGATTAAGTCACAAAGATCGATGGAATATTCAAGACAAGTTGTATGATGTTTTTCGATTGCTAACATAATGATTTTATGTCTTTTCTTCTATTAAAAACATGTTTATTTAATTATTGGCTTCCAGCTGCGTATCTGGCGGATACATTTGTGTGTCTCTTTCATTAGTTTACGTACAAGTAGATATTTAGTAGTAAATATACTAATGTATAGTAGGCATATTAAACAGCAATTTTAATGCGGTTTTCTAAGAAATGTTTAATAAAAGACCAAAAACTTCAACAAACATTTATTAAAAAATAACAAATTCAATCTAAAGTAATACAATTCCTTTAAAGCGCGAAGACATTGAAATATATTCTAATTACTTGGCTTCATTGCTGTCGTCGCAAACTTATTATTAGCTCACATATTCATAAAACTCGCCAATTCGCGATATTAATAAAATTATTATCAAAAATACAATAAATGCGCAGACTTGATAAATTTAACAAATGACGTTTGTTAATTATTACTAGAAAAACATAAGTGTTGCCAATTATCTTTTCTGCTATAGTAGTAGAAATAAAAATAAAATTCCTGTGGTAGAAAATAATAAACTCCTGTCACCTACAGTTTAGGAAGTTTTAGATGTAAAACGTCTATTTCCGTGGCTTGGCAGTACCTGGAGAACCTCTACGCACTCTATGTTACGCCTATCTTTATTCCGTATTTAGTTATAGATTCATATTACGTATTTTAATATTAGAATAAACGTTTCACACCTATCAGGCGTCAAGTGCCGGTCAAATCATAAAAATCTCTATTTCGCTATATTGACAAAAATTAAAACTTGCTGACTCGTTGCAATTTCTAAAAACGCATTGAGCCATGTCATTTCAAACAAAATTAATATTTATTTTAAATGTAACTCTCTATAACATCATATCTATGACGCTATACACATACAAGTTAATTGTAAATTTCATCGTTACGAACAGTCAATCAAACAATTCAACGTGTAAACACACACACACACATATATATATATATATATTACACTACCAACTACGTATATATACAGTAATGCCTTGCACAATTTATTTAATAATAACTCAGGATTCAGCATTTGAAACTTATACTGTGAATGATATTCCGGGATTCAGAAATCCTCGATTCAGTAGAGTAAGTGTTACAAATTTCAAAAAATAGACACCGACGAATAAGTATTACTTAAAAAAATGAAATGAAACAATTAATATTGAATATTAACGAAGGAATTTCGCGGTATAATTTTTATTAACGACAAAATTTATGATCTAAAAACAATTTCTTTTCTCATATATATCCCAAGGATAATACAATAAGTTAACGTTGTTGTTATGTAGGGAAACAAAAATATTTTTATATGTATCTAAAACTTTATGAATCCAGTTAAGTCTTTAATTTTTTGTCTTCCCGCGCAGTTAAAAATAATTTATTCCCGATTTCGTACCATTGTTACGTGTAAATTAGAAATATTTCTGTATTAAATATATATAAAATCATAGAGTTTTATCTTTTAATCAGGCTAAGAGGAAATAGGAATACGGAAAAATAAACTATCTTAGGTCTAAATCTTAACATTTATATCACAAAAATATCTAATATAGTGAAATTTTAGAAATTTAGAAGTTAACTCTTAACTACTTAGAGTAAAATACATAACTGTTTTCGATAAATACGAAGAATTTTGTTACACCTTGAAATTAATATTTAAAATTACACGTAAAAATAAAGAATTAAATCGATTTCCTTTATATATTCCAACAAAGTGTGACAAAATATTTATCTTTACTAATTTCATTATTTGGAAGGTAAGAAATAAATTCATTATATCGTACTGCTTAAAATAACTATTAGGAAAAATACATAAGATTACTATACAATCATTAAAATGCTCTTGTATATAGGCACTTTAAAACTGAGCTTTTACATATAAAAAATTAATTTATTAAATTTAAAGTATATAATAGCGCGTATAATATACTTGTTAACTCAATTTATCCGCTGACATAGAATGTAAATAACCTACATTTTTATAATTGTAGTATTAAAATCCGACTAACATATTATTTACACATCGTAAATATATATTTTATTATTCTAATGACGTATGATTGTAAAAAAAGTAATTCTACTATGTCGATATAAACTTCATTAACGAAATGTTAAATCGTTCTGAATCTGGTAAAATTGCACTTGAAAATCTGATAATTTCTGAAATGTCTTAAAGATGGTCGAATAATTAACTTGTCTTTATTGTATCTAATTAAAACAGTGGACGTCAATTATAAAAGTTTAAATAAATCATCATAATATTTTCGAAGATTATGGGACCACAACATTCAGATCAACGTAGATCGTTCAAACAAATAGGAAATAATAAATAAAAATTAATTATATATAATTTCATCA
>JAOSYY010025141.1:0-10250 GCA_025727935.1 Hebomoia glaucippe | reverse complement strand
CATTTAGGGGGATGAAAAATAGATGTTGGCCGATTCTCATAGATACCGGATAAGCACAAAAAATTTCATCAAAATCGCTCAAGCCGTTTCGGAGGAGTATGGCAACGAAAACTGTGACACGAGAATTTTATATATTAGATTAAAGATTCTTCGGAGAGAGTAATGACTTTTGGCCACCTTGTATACGACAACGCAAAGTATTGTTTCCTTAATAAGTACAGAAAATAATAATAATGTCTTATATGTTTATCATGTTTATTTTTCATATTTCTATTCTTGAAAAAAGATTGCCATTTTACATTTTATACTTATGAACAACATAGATGCTATAGTTTATACAGTTAATACGTCCTAAACATTACAATACAGGTACGAAGTTAACAAAGTATAATATTAATAAAAACAAACAATATTATAAAAATATATAAGAGGTTTTGCTATTTGAAACAGACAAGTAGCCAGACAAATTAAATAAATTATAACATATTACATAAATATCACATTATTAAAATACTAATATTATATAAGAATTAATGTTAAGTTTTAGCTACTACGTGGTAATGTTTTATATCAAACAGTCACTTTACTCATACCACTTGCATTATAATTTAACTAATAATAAAAAACATCAATCTTAATGAGGTACACAATTGATTTAAATATAATAATAATGATTGCAATCTTTTACTGAAACAAATTTCTCAATAAACATAATAAATTTTGTAAACCCTGTGTACATTCACAGTCAGCTATATTAGAGACAAGTCTTAATTCATTATTAAAAACTAAATTGGCATTACTACGTCCACTTTTGTTTTCAGTGCTGTTTTTCAACCACGGTAACCACACATAGTTGAAATTTGCTGGGTCTGCTTCAATGTCCAAAACGGTTTCTCCTCGCCTTTGTACTTGTGTCCATAGTGCGCGCAAACGCATTGTCATCACGGAAATAATTTTTTGTCCACGAGCCCAAAGGTCATGACTCTCCGATGGGTCCTTTTTAACATTATAAAGGCAACCTCGTGCTAAAAAAGTGTTGTATCGTAAATATTATTAAATTAAGAACATACTACCAGATAAAAGTCAAATAATATTTGTATTAACAAAAATATAGACTTTTAGAGCAGTATATTATTTATAAATATTTGAAATCAATCGCAGAATTCAATTTTACTAAAATTATATTTAGTAAACACTTCTCATTTTAGAAGTTAGTTCTTTTAAAAATTTAGTATACTAAGGCCTACTTACTTGGTGTCGGTATACATGGCACTTGGTCTCTTACTGAATCTATCTGTTTTATCATACATGCTTTTCTAATAGTCATTACTTCTCCATAATCAAAATTTATCCCTATTGATTCAAATACTTTAGCTACTTCAGAATTTATCAAAGATTGAAAGTAATCTGGCGGCGTCTCTTTGTTAGCTAAGAATTCTGCACCATAATAATCGTTGTCACTACCAGTCAAATTTCCAATAATTAATTTGTAATCTCCTGCTCTAAAAGCGGCGTGAACACGATCTCTATCGTCAACTGTGACGAGAACTTCTTTTCTTGGAGATTGTAGGCCTTGCGTTAGTGACGGCCATTGGTCAATACCATCTATTTTTCCATTAAATTTACCCCCTGTGGCCGCTATCAATGTTGGCAGCCAATCAGTGATATGCATTAATCCATCCCACACCGCTGGCTTAAAAGAGGAATGCCAAATTAAAGCTGGAACTCGGACACCTCCCTCCCAAGGAGTTTGTTTTCGTCCTCTAAAAGGTAAATTGACTCCCCAATTACTGAATTGTCCCACAGTCGGAGCTCCATTATCAGATACGAAAATGATAATTGTATTATGAAGAATTCCTTTTTCATACAATGCCCGCACAAGTCTTCCCACACTATAGTCTAAATGTCTTACTACCTCTGAAAATTGTATATCATCATAACATTAAAATTTTCAGGCCGTTGTAAAAATATAATTATATACATTAAATGTATAATTTTCTGTTTAAAAACGTTAATGAGGAATCTTATGTGTTCTTCAAGTTAAAAAAAGTAAGAATAATACACGTGAAATGTCTTTTTGAGGAATTAATTTTAATATACATAATTATAATGCATGACTTATAAAAAGTTTTACCTGCATATAGCCGTCTATCTGAATTAGCTATGTGTTTGTGTCCAAAGGGTACGTTAAGGGGAGGTTGTAAAGCGCCTCCCATGTTGCCTGCGTGCGGAGCACACGATGTATAATGGAGAAAAAAGGGACTTGACGTATTGTGGTTCAGAATAACTATAAAAATATTTTTATATATATTATATCACTTTATATACGTATATATTTTTTATTACATAAGGCTAAAAAGACAGATGCCTCACCAGAAGGTGATTAACATTGCCCACAGCTGCAGCAAAGGGATGTCATTTAACCTTTCAGGGTTTATCTTAACGGTGTAATAAGTGTTCAGCGTATGAACAAAGCGGTTGTTTATTGCCGGATGTCGAGAAATGGTGAAATTAAATTATTCTCAAAATTTATTTTTCCTTAAACGTAGAATGAGTAAGCTTTACACTCTCTCTCAACTTATGGCAAAAAGGCATTTATCACCTACTATTTTAAAAATATGTAAACTATGTTCGACTGATACAATTAATTATGTAAATTTAATACGTAGATATATTTTCATGTCTTTTTTTACTGCGCCTTAATCGCGGCTAATAAAATATTTTATTTGCAAATCGACGGAACGAATAAAGAGGAAAAACTTTATAGTGACCTTTAACAAGTTACAAAAAATTCAACGCCAATTAAATAGTCATTAATTCATAAACCATCGTTTTTGTAGTTAAATTGATAATTTTAAACCAACAACAGTACTTTAATACCTATAGCTCAAACCTAAATATTAATATATGGTATAGATATAACAATGCACATAGTAACAACCGAGTGTAATACTTTTCGTACCTCTATTATTTCTATGTAATTATTAACCTTCCTAGTGCTTCAATGGTACATCCATTGTTTTGTATTTCATCAAATAACAGGTTACGATTAGGTATACAATTTTTTATTGAAATGTTCGTTCAGATACTCTAAAATACTTTTGCCCTACTGAGCACATACAAATGTTTCAATATCTAAAAACAAGTTGTTTTTATGTATTCCTATTTTATAGTCCGTGTATAGCTTTTATAAATCGAATAGAAGTAACTTTTACTTACTATCAAGAGCTTCATCAGTTAAAGCATCGACAACATAACGCTGTTCCGTTAGTTGAGGGATCTCATTACGAAACAAATCCTTACCAAACATTAATGTACCGTCAGGCCACTGTAAAATCGGTATTTTTAAAGATAACTTATACCAAATTGCGTTATTTCATAATATAACTTACATCAAATGAATTAATAACCTAAAATTGTTTTGTTACAGTTTACGTGAATGTATTAATATAATTCGTCATAAAATTACATAAATATGTAGTAGCTGTCTTAAGCTTTGTAAAGCTAAACAAAAAAAGCACAAAAAGCAAAGAACAACTATATATCACGCTTATCATTTATTTAGGTATTAATTACGCACCGTTTCGACTTTATCGTAGCTGTAATAATCAACAAAGCCTCCATGCATTCCGTAATGAGAATCATAACCGCGATGGTTTGGTAAAAAGTCTCTGCTAGACATTCCAACGTGCCATTTTCCAACTAAATGTGTCTTGTAGCCTCTATCTTTCAAATGCGCCGGTAACAACGTCTCAGTCAGAGGAATACCGCGATCTTCAGAGTTATACAAAGGCATTCCCTGCATACCTGAAACGTACGCTTGCAAAGTTATTTTCTAACGAAATTATATTTCGCGCATACAAATTAAGTAATTTCCTTATAATCAGATCAAAGCCCAAAATAGACTTGAAATTTTTTTGTCAATGTTAGCATAAAAATATAAAAAAATTTAATAAACTGATCTTGTCATCCTGCCAAAACATTCTCCTAACAATTTTGTTCATGCAAACTTTTTTATTCCATATTTGCTGATAACATTTATTCATATATCTATATTTCTATAAAATACATTAATAATCCAAAAGTATATTCTACGTATTTTTATACCAAGCCTCATAGGATATTTTCCAGTTAGAAGGGCAGTACGGGCAGGTGTACATATCGCCTCGCTATAGTATTGTTTTAAATTAATGCTGCTGCTGGCGAGAGCGTCAATATTAGGCGTTGAAATCTGGTCTGAGCCGTGATAGGAAACGTCATTCCAACCCTGAAATAGGCAATGTGATAAAATCGTCCCATACAAGATGTGAATTACGAGAAAACAATTTCATCTCATTACGTTTAAATACCACATTTTTGTGTAACACTATTAATTAATGAACTCGTATTATTATGATAAATTAAGATGTTCGAATCACAATTGACTCTACAACCAAAACTAACTTTAAGCAATCTATTATCTTAGCATAATAAATTCTTGTAATTACTGACTAACTGAATACAACGAATTGAATGTTTGAATATTATCTTGAATTTGAATTTTGTATTTAAATAATTGTTATTTTCAATTTGTTTCGCTAAATACTCCAATACCCATATTTTGCATAACTTTGTTGTGCACCAAGGATGTGACGTATATTCATTCCTAGAAAAAGGGCTTCAACGACAGATCCATGGTGTAATCACTTAAGGTACGAGTATAAATAAAGTAAATATTTTCAGTCATATAGATGTATAAGTAGACTATAAATTATATCCACCAAAGATTTTATTTAATCTACGTTCAAGCTTCATACAAGGTGAAAAAAATTGTGTAAGCAAGGACAGCATTTTTAATAATTTTTACTATAATGGAGAATATATTATTTATAATGACACTGATAATCGTGTTTAATTATAATGGCTTGTTCTTACAAGACAATTTTGAGAACATTTCATATTTTTATATAAATACGTGCGTACAGGTGAGCAAATAATATAAATCTTCTATTGTCTTAATTTATACAAACAGGTTTACGCTTCCTCTACACGAATAATAAGAATATATTATCTTTTATGTCTGTCACTATGCTTTAGGCGAATTATTTTTCATTTCGATTCATTAACAATGATACCAAAATTATATGTAACATTGGGAACATTTTTGTGCAATGACTAATTGATGTTTTTAGTCGTATATGAGATATACTTATTTTTTGTTTTAACTTTTTAGATGAAGGATTTAATCAGATTTAAGCTTTAAAACAGTACATAAATATATAAAATAATGAGGTGCTCATTAACACAATAGTACCTATATAAGTACACTTGAACCTTGTGTTCATCAGTGAGGTTTGATATTGATATACTTTTTCAGATTTTCTTATAATTTTATTCCGCCGTCATGTTCCTTTAATGATTATGCATATCGGCTAGTTTTGCAAGTCTAGATATGTAAAAAATATTTTATAATAATAATATTTTTGTATAGATACAAAGCTACTTATTGTCACTTACCAAATCATCGGCCATAATAAAAAGAATATTTGGTGGGATGTCATTATTTGCAAATACTGAAGAAATTATGAGTAAAACCCATAAATTTGCCCTGTAATAGTAAATTCATTAGTAAATTATTTTTGTTACAGTTGTAAATATATAGAATATATAAACTATAAATCGTATATATTACAAACATACACTTCAATTATATTTTTTGGTAAAGAGATGAATTATTCATTTTAAGGACACGAAAAGAAAGTCTAAACTCGAATATAATAAATATCTTTAAAACATTAATATTGTATAATAAATATTATATCTATTTAGACAAGTCCCGTACTTGTTTCCGTAAAGTTTTCTTTAAGCAAGTTGAATTATAACACATATACAAATTATATTATAAATTATCTAATTTTAAATAGCATTAGTTGCATGAGCTTAGCACAGTTTTATAAAATAAAACAGCGGTTATATATCAGAACCATATCATGCAAATAATTAATGTTAATTTCAAAACAGGTTTTATAAAAAATAAATGAAGACAACATGGCTAAATTAAATCCAAGGTTTTTAATTCAAAACGGAAACCCATTGTTTTCTTAACGTCTCGTGATAAAAAAGGATTTTTATACACTTACTAGTTAAAATTATTTATGCCTTGTCTTAATTGTTACCTTCTATACTACGTATAAAATAATACTTAGGATTGATGATAAGGCTTATGTTTAGAGCAGAAAATTTGGTCTGATATTAAAATGTATGAAATCCATAAGTTAACGACGTATCTTATTCTATTAATTAATCATTATTAATTATTATAAAAAAAAACAAATAAAATTTGACTCACCAAAAACACGATCTAATAATCATTTTAATTTTTTTTAACTTGGATCACTATTCTTTAGGCATAGCACATGATTCCGGATAGCAATTTAAATTTTCTGATAATTTTAAGACCGGTACGCTCGAGAGCTGAACAGATACAAAAGTAAAACTGCGAAGGTTTAACACAATTGCAAAATGATTAATATACGCTATTGTTACAATTCTCGAAGTAAGTAAATAGCTAAGACACTTATCTTTTATACGACAGTAACAGAATATGTCGGTTTCGGTAGATAGCAAAACAAAAGCTAATTTAATTTTCAAAACCATGTAATAAATTTAAACATTAGATACCATTTAATCCTACCTTATATATTATATATGTATTCATTATTATAAAAATTCAAGTTTGTAAATAAAACTTCAACGTTACAGAGTTATTTGAATATCAATGAAATCTTGTAGTGGGGGCTACGCCTTGATAGTCGAAAGTAGCAAGACTCCTGTGGTCGATAACCTTCTAAAGCTAGAGCGGCAACGCTAAATCAAAAAGAAATGAGTCAATGAAACAGTATAGGGCAACTTTATATCTATGCTTAAGTACCAAATAGGGTTAGGATCAATTCTCTTTTTTACTGTCGCCTAATAGTTCAGATGTTTGTATTGAATAACAATTTCACAGCTAGAAGACAGGTTTTCTTGAATAAAATAGCTTTTCCACCTTTTGAGAATTGATTACTAACGTAAGTTCAATTCAGTATTCATCAAATTTCTTAACATTACCGCTTTCAGTGAAAGTTCTACATAGTAAATTGTGAACTAAAATTCAATAATATATCAGGATTCCTCTTACTTAAGTACATGGGTATGCCTTTCCTTCTCTTTTATTTTCATATCATCTTGATAGAATTAAAAAATTGGTACGGGTATAAAATAACTTCGTAGTCCGGGACTGGTCATAATAGGATAATCTTGAAAAAAACCAACGGCATTGTACGCTACTGCCTTTTGGCAATTAGTAATCGGCTCATAATTATGTATAGTTTCTGAAATCATGAATACTTAATACTATCTACTTGATTGAAAAAGAAATAATTAAAAATTCAACATGAGTTGATAAAAGACAGATGAAATGCTAAATACGACTTCGAATTAAAGTAAGGTCTGCACTACATTAAGAATATTTTCAAGTGCTGCGAAATGGACCTTGATCTAAAAAAATGCTATAAAGACACCAAATTTTCTAACTTTGTGAGTGCGATTAGAAAACGATTTCGTAAAAACTATGTTACGTGTTCATTGATATTATCTGCCAATTGTAAATGACTTTCTTAGTATCCGGTATTTTACAACAATCTATAAAATGCTGCCTCATTTCGTATTCGAATTTCATTATAAGAACAAATAAAAGCTAAACCATAAAATTCTTTCATTTAAAACATTGTTATAGTAATATACCTATTACACTATATGCTGATACTTATCTTTCGCTAAATTTATATCATGAAATTATATTGTACCGTTAGATTTTTATATTGTACCGTTTAAGATGATAAAAATGTATGGATTCCATTAAAAACGAGATTGTCAAACAAGTTTCCATTTTGTTCCAATACCTAATCTAATTTTTTAACTTGCAAATTTTTTTTATATATTTGTACATACTCTATGCTATATGAATAAAATAATTTCTTGTTTTAGACTAGCGCTTCAGTGCTAACATAATCTAGCAACGGGGAGTCTAAATCCTTATTATCTTTCTAGTACCAATATGAGCTATTGAGTATTAAATGTGAATAATTTCCGAATACTTACATAGATCGAAAATTATCACACATACATATATATTATTATTCGTTATTTAGAAAAAAATGGTAATGTGAAGAAAAGTAAATATATATGCTAATTATACTTACCGGTTACATGCTGGTATATTTTGTAGATATTATTAAAATACCTATTTACGTACATGTAGCTATATATACATCACGGAAAATAATTCTAACTCATGCAAACCACGCTATTTAAATCCTTCTTCAGATGTAGGATAAATTACAAAAGTTAATAATGAATAAAATAATACATTAACTGATAATTTAGACACCTATTCAAAACAGATTACCTACGCAAAAAATAGCGGAATTTTGTTTACCTAATTAAGTAATCATGAATTTCTAAATAGTAATTTCAAGGTCCCTGAAGAGCTTCATTCTCAAAGTACCTATACAATAATTTTATAGGATTAGTGTCCTATGTTGAACAGAAGCTCTGTTCATCATAGAACACTAACAATATTATAATAACGATGGGTTCAGAACTATGAATGCATTATTAGCACTTTTGGGTGTTGTATTATTAATGCGTTTTTTTTAGCATAAAGCATTGACTTTAACCGGGACAATATAATAAAATCATTCCATAAGACAATGATGTCATATTCTTAGGTGTAATTAATTGGCAGGTAAATATTAAGTCATAAGAATCAAATAAATAAGGTCGGAATAGGTCAGAAGTTAAAAAGTTCCGTATATGCCTAATGTAGATAAATGTAGTAGGTATCTCTCTATCTCAATAACAATCTGTCATTGATTGTATCTAACCCTAATGATATGTATTTTCGTTCAAGGCCCTGAGGTTTATGAGATGTTTGTACAACCGACTCAGTAATAAAAACCAGTGATTTTTCAAATCTTCTAAGATTGAGGAAGGAAAACCTGTCTTATATGCCAGATGTTTAGTTTAGTACCTACAGTACAATAAAAAGACTTCTAATATGTATTTATTTTTTAATTGTTATAAAGAAATATTAGGACCTATAAAAATTGTAATAGCAATAAGGTTATTGAAATTTATTAGATATTAATATAATAAAAAATATTATAAAGCAATATTTACCTTCTTTCACTTAATACATTTATATAAAACCTTACTTGATACACAGGTTCTGTAATTTCTGGCGATTAGAAAAGGTTTTCTCACCAAATTCTTTTCTGAGGCATCAGTGGTACTTTTTGACCTATATTATGTTTTGATTTAGTAGGGATACCTTCACCTATCTAGACACAGCGAAAAAAGTGATGGTTCAGTTCGAACAAGATTTCCTTATAAATAACCACTTATGAAATATAAAAATTACTTCGCAATTACGAACTTTATGTCGACATAAACGTAATCATATAAACGAAAAAACGGGCTGATAACTTCAATAATATACAGTACTATAATATAATATCCCAAATTGTTAAGCAAGTATAAGTTAAAAATGTTAAAATACATGGTTTACCTTGAAATTATTAAGATGTCCAAAACAATTTCTTTGCTTAATACATATAAGTAAATAATAAAGTCACAGCTCACGGAGAATTTTATGCAATTTATTACAGCTTTCATCACTTAAATCTAAGGACCCGGACATGACATATAGATATGTGACGTCATAATAAATCAATTGATTGTTGAAACTAGTGAACGCGTAACCGTTCCCTGTTTTGAAGCACATTGTTTACTCTATTCTCAGTTATCTATAAATATAAACCAACTCTACCTAAAATACTTTCATCTTGGCATCATAATATTGCAATATAAACGAGAGTATTATTAAATAAATAACTCTTAGCTGTAGATGTGTCGAACACATTCTTCTTTGCATAGATCAGATCAAATTGTTTACAATGATACATATTTTCATATAAAAATATCTAATGTATAAAATTCTCGTGTCACAGTGTTCGTTCCCATACTCTTCCGAAACGGCTCGACTGGTTCTTATGAAATTTTATATGCATATTCAGTAGTTTTGAGAATCGGCTACTATCTACTTTTCCTCGCATTATATGTTAAGGGTAGTCCACCCCTAAATTTTTATTTTTTTAGACAAAATGTTTTGTTTTTATTTTTTTACGATCCAGCATATAAAAATACATACAAACCTAAATTTTATATAT
>JAOSYY010025138.1:0-10261 GCA_025727935.1 Hebomoia glaucippe | reverse complement strand
TATTCCTTTGATGTACAATATTTATTTAACTTAGATATAAGTTCCTAATGGCCAGGCTGCTCCTAATAGTCTGCTTAACATCTATACTATTATAAAGCTGAACTACTGGTGCGATTTGAAAAATTGTTTCAGTGTTGAATAGTAAATTTATCGAGGAAGGCTGTAGGATTTATTATATTTTCAAGAAAATAGGGCTCCTTACTAAAATACCAATTATGTTACTCAATGTGTAAAAATCGAAAATATCTTTAAATCTTTGATTCTGGCTTCTAGAAAGACTTGCTCGTAATATTTTCTTACTTCAAAAGATGAGGCTAAAGATTACTTTGTTTATAAAGGTGTTAAATGCAATTAGTCTTACTTAGTTCGCTATAAAACGTGTTTTATTTTTAAGTACATGTAAATAGGAAACAATAAAGATTAGAACAATGTCGAGGACATCTCGAGAATATTTTAAAATATTTAGTTACAGTATTCATTGAATATGAATTTAAATATGAAAAGTATATACTTTTCATATGATAACAATATACCTTGTGTATTTGTTGTTTTTAATGGTTGAGGCCTGAAAAATTCACTAGGTTTTAGCCATGTCAAATAATTCAAAAGGAATTTAAACGAGATGCATTTCGTCTACGGCTACCGTAAAGACCAGTAGATCTTGGAGACGCCATGTCAACCTTAAGACCTTACCCATTTTACATGAGTTATATTATTTAGTGTCGTTCTGCCTTTATTTCTACTATTCCGAATTTCATAGACTAAAGTTGAAACACACAGCACTATCTAATAGTACTTCTAAGACAGTTGCTTTTACAGAATATCTGTCTAATAAATTTTTAGATAATAATTATGTATTAGAAAAATCGCCATATTTTTTTATTATAGTCCAAAGCAACAAATTAAGAAATTGGTTTTTTCAAGTCTTAAACCCATATTTAAACTTAAGTCACATCTCAAAAGATCTGTCTAAGTAGCTTCATTTAACACATTTTAACTTTTCATTGTCATTTCATTGACGTGTGGTTAATATTTGAAGATCAAGATAAATTTTATACTCACAATAAAATAATATGATAAGTTGATTAATAAAGTGATAATCATCGTGAAACGTAAGTTTTAGAGAGGGACAAAGACGAGACGATATGCCAGTCAGATAACTTTGTAAGATATCTTAAGAAGTCCTTTACTTTCTTAGACGCCTAACTAAACTGTAAATGCGAGTGTTTGTCTGTTAAGCCTCACGCCTAAAACGTTAAATCGATTGTGATTAAGTCTCGTACTGAGATAAATTGCACCATAAAACAGAAGATTCTTTATTTATTGCGTTGTCCAGTTTGCTTTAAGATGCACAGAAATGGATGACAAACGACTGGATACGATTTATTTTTCCAAAGTCCTCTTAAAACTGAATTAAATAGGATTATTAACACTGTACTAATAATTTGAAACAAATGAATTAGTTATATTTTTGGTAATCATTAAAAATCGATGGACAACCAGAAATGGTAAACAAAATCAACTTTAACGCGATTAAAAGCATATATTGTAATAATCTATTACAATATATCAGTGATCCAAAATCGTGCTCTCAAAACACAAATGTAGTCCCAGTACGCTGTCGGATTGCATAATATTAAAACCCAGGAATTTCTAACGTCTAGACCGGAACAAACCATTGTCTAAAGCGAATAAGTGTTTAACCTCCTGTATTTGACTTATGCGGGCTGTTATACTCAAATTGGGGATTATTACGATACATATTTTAAACACGATTTATTTGATTCAAGGGTCTTGAAGGGCTATGTTTCGACGTCAGTCTATGAAGTTCGAACGAAGACTTTAATAAAAATAATAAAACTGGCAACAGAACGTTACTAAAATTTACAAATGATATAATAACTGCCTTAAGGTTGGCAATGCGTCTTTTAGATCTAATGATCTTGGAGGTGTCCATGGGCGGCAGGAAATGCTTATCATCATATGAAACTGCATCCTTGTTTGGATTCCTGTAGTATAAAAAAGTTCACTTGTTACTAACATACTAAGGAACTACTATACAATTCGTTTGACATTACAATTTTTTTTCTTTAATCTGTTATTATATAATCATATTAATTTGACTTTTCTTATTATTGACAAAGTATTATATTATATTGACAAAGTACAGTGTTGAAAAAATAAATATGATTATTAAAACTTCGAGGCATAAAACGCACTACTTTGGTAATTAAAGTGGTAATAGTTATTTTGCAAAAAAGTAAATTAAATAATAAAATGTATTGTTGCTACGTAACGGAGATAAACAAACCCGAAAAACATTAAAAAATGTAAATAGAACTTTAGGCAAATAAATAAATAGAATATAACTTAACGGAGTTTAAAAAAAGAATGAATAAGCTTAGAATTATGTTCCCCCATAGGCCACGTATTCACTTACCGTCAATTGAAACGTGGCCATACGTTAAGCTATTAAAAAAAAAGAAAAAACTATGATCTCATTAGAAGCTTTTAACATGTATTTATTATGTTATGTACGAGTATATTTACTGTCCAAAGTAAAGGCAACGTCAGGAGTGTGTTTAACCGAGGAGCGTGTATACAAGCATTAATAAAGTAGAGGAAGAGAAAGGAGTCAGTCAGGATCTTAGCATGTCGAAAGTCGTAGTGTAAGCCCTCCCTTATGGGAAAAGACGTGATTATATAAAGGATGTTTCGGGATCGCTCCTAAAAACAAGTACAGATGATAGAACACCTTACACCTTTGATGATGGTTCGGAAAAAAAATCGACCCAGATTGAAAAAAAACATTTTTAAAACGTTTTATTAGCGTTATCTACGTTCCATCTCGTAAGGACAGCTACACGAAACGATAATTTCTTAAAAAATAAATTGCTTTAATAAAAAAGGACCAGCAATGAAGCATGATAACAAAAAGCTGGACTTACTAGTTGGAGCGAAATAACGTTAATAAAACGTTTTGAAAATATGATTTCTTTTAGTCAGGGTCGATTTTTTTCCGTACCATCAAAGGTGTCATGAGTACCATCATCTGTCTTCGTTTTCGGAAGCGGCTCCTAATACCCGTTATAGAGAGATATAAGAATGAATATATGTAACATATATTCTTTGTTACATCTGGAAGCAATTTAGTATAGTAAAAATCTTATGTTTTAGTTTAAATCACGTCAGTAGTTTGTAATGTGTTTCTAATTGATTATTTAACGATAAGTACTGTGTTCCTATTGAAATGATAATGGTGTTGCGTATTTAGTTATGCTTTTCGATAACTCCAACGTAAAATTGTACACTGTAAACGACGGATGCATGAAATTTGCATGAAAATTTTACATTTTTATATTATTACTAGCTGACGAAAAATAATAAAAAGTAGGCTTGTATGTATTTTTGAGGCTGTATCATAAAAAGATGGCAACAAAAAGTTTTGTCTAAAAAAAAAAGTAAAACAATTTAGGACTGGATCACCCTTAACATTTTGGGGGATGAAAAACAGATAGTAGTAGATTCTTAGACTTACGAATATGCGTATAAAATTTTATAAGAATCGGTCGAGCAGTTTTTGAGGAGTATGGGAACGAACATTGTGACACGATGATTTTATATATTAGATACCGTTGTATCTTTATGTCTTGGAGTCCTGTGAACTGGAAGTCACTGGCCAGTTTAGTTGACAAGTAATAGACTAAGTCACATCTGGTATTAAACGCAATGTGTATGGTGTCTATATTATGTATATGATGGTAATGATTGAATAAAAATATATACAGTTGTCTGATTGTTGAAGGTCTGTTAAAGTCGGTTCATTCGATACGGAGATCAGCCAGGACAAACAAACATAAAGCTTATAAATTTTATTTCTATCTAAGTCCCCTGAAGGCTGTCACATACATTTAGAGAAAAGATATTCTTTTTATATTGCTTATTATTTGTTTGTATAGATTTCTAAACTGAAATCGTGATTACAGGAAAATCTTATAAATATAAGGAAAAAGAAGTACGATATTAAATAAAAAAAATTAAGAAATACAATTTATAAATGATTCTTATGAAAATAGGATATGTGGAAATTTATATGAATTTATAGTTAATATATAATTTAATAGCTATGCCCTTGGTTTCATCCACGGGGCATAATTTTTTATTTTAAATTCATAAAAATAAATAGCATTTTTAAAATAAAAAAACCCTAGGCTTCTCTATATTACAGCAGCTGTTTACCAGGACAGACCCGTCATATTCACTGCACCCGATTCAGAGATTAGCCGGAACAAACAGACAGTCAGACAAAAATTAAAAAAAAATGTTACTGTGTGTTTACCCATTTTATTTATTTGTGTATATTTACACAACAGGTAGAGGTTTTGTAGGAGTTGAAAGGGAAGTAATTAACAATATTACAGTACAACGAGTCAGGGAAAACAAATTAAACTTCTAAAGTAGACATTAGTACAATAAGTGTAGTAACATATGACATAAGGTCCAATAACTCGGTTATATACAATCCTTAAAAGTTCATTAACACCTAATAAAAACTGGTAAAAAATTCAAACACGTAGAAATAGAAATAAGGATGACTTTAAATCTACTCGAGAGAAAACCCCTTGTAATTCCCCAAACTACAAAATGTATCTTAATCCAAGGTTAAGCGACATAAGTATGCGCGAAGGTTTAATTACTTGTACGCTGTTATCGCATTTATGTCATTGACGTTAATGTCAAAATTTGCGTGAGTCGTTTTGTGTAATCCTTTCACTTATCATCAGTTGAGATGCGTCGGGCAGGTGATACCGCGAGTGTATGTAGCTGTATGGTCATTTAGCGTCCATAGACCTTAAGTAGCGTTCGCCGGCAAGCGCGAAAATCGAACGCCGGCGTTCGAAATTCGAAATTAAATTTTTCATAAATCATTTTGTTTTATCTGTGATTCTTTATTGGTATGTTCGCAATTGGATTGTTATTGGGTGTTTAATTTTTGACAATGTAAGTCATATTTTTCTTTTTGAATATTTATTACAATTTCTCACATTTATTAATTTTATCAATTAAGTTTTTTATAAAATAGATATAAACAAAAAATAATAACCTAATCTGGAAGACCATCAGCAGCGGAGTCTACAATTATTATTATTATTATTTAATACAATTTAATATAATTATTTAGTTAAAAAAAATTCTTCCAATATACGTCCAGAAATTGAAAATTATTATTAACGTCATCTAAAATTGATGTGCGTTAACGATTAAACTTTTTACATTTCTAATTAAATCTTGGTATAAAAATTAAATTTAATGATAAAACTACGTACTCGTATATCATACACCCAAAATAATTATAAATTATTATCTTAAATAGCTAGGATCAAGCGCTTAATGTTATGCAATGTGCAAATCAAATAAAATTCTAATCAAAACTTTTGATTAACTACAGCTAGAAACAGTGGCCCAAATAATATTACTCTCACTAACGGCCACCTTATACACGACTGATTAAATTTTCGAATATAAATTAGCGAATTCGATTACGTGCGTATTTTTTTAAGAGCGCCGGTAATCTTGTAGATGTAAATTTCGTTATTTTATATTATACGTGATAAAATACTTTGCAATTATTAATCGTCATGCCATCTGATTTATAGATTACCTTCATTGGCATGAATTACGCAATATATCCTAATAGTAATGAAACTTTCAAATAAAAATTATTAAAATACAAAATTATTTGTATTGCTCAAAAAAAAAATTACTAATTAATATGTATTTATTTGTTGCAAAAACGGTTCTAACCAGCTTATTGTATTTTAGTATTAATGTTTGTTGAAGCATTGGAGATTTATCACACTTTGAACGGAATTATTGAGAATTAAAGGCTTGTTTTTGATATTATCTTGACAGTTATTATCAATAATACAACTACAAGAGGTAAAGTTTGTGACTGTGTGATACGAAATATCCCATTTCAAAAATTCTTTCAATGACTGATAGTGTTGTCTCCGAGCTACGTTCAAAAGCAATAAAAATTATGTAATGTTAAAAATAAAATAGGATACGAAATCGTGATTTCTATAAGTTCGTTTTGAATGTTTTGTGTCATAGTATCGTGTATGCGTCGACCTTAAATAGTATTAACATATATATCATAGTATATTATGTTATGACCGGTTTATTAGGCAACAGCAAGTAATTGAAGTTTTAAATCCTTGACCGCACGTCTAAAATATCCAAATACGAGAAGAACAACCAAGCGAGATTCAAACAAGGTATTATTTTAGTGAAATTAGTTTATTTTTAAGACTTAGAGGGCCTGTGTTAATATTAACAGAAAACTTTTATATAAGTTCTGGAATAAATAATGAAATACTATTAAAAAGACCTTTGAATGTGTCACGAATTTGTTTTAAAATATTTAATCTCTTCAACATATTAAGTTAATTAGCAGAGATTTCTACTGGGAATAGGATTTACAATACAAATATATAAATATTTAATAGACATCTTAATAAATCGCACGATACCGTACAAAAGATGTTTTTAAAGTAATTTTTATTGAATTTTTTCTTTAATTTCTTAAATTATCATGTAATAGCCAATAGAAGATTGTGATATACTTAAACTGCGTCCAAGAAAATACAAGATACAATAATCTCAGACAGATTAGAAGAGTATATTGAAGTTCATAATTCGATGTCGACAAAATCACAGAAAATAGTATCACAAGAAGTATTTTAATTATTGATATAATTACGTAAATTACATTTATTTATTTGTTAAGGAAAATTTATAGTTCTGTAAAAATATACTAACTAGAGTGATCGCTTGTGTGATTCTACTGATATATAAAGGCAATAATCATATTATCAGTGGAGGAAGGATTTCCTATATCAGTTATCGGCAGATGAGCTGCGATTCACTTCATGGTAGACGATATCTCCAACGATGTGTTGTCGATCTATTTTATTTTCATCAGAAGCATTTGGAAATTCAAAGATTGAAGCATAGCGCTTCAAATTTTTTCCCTCTATGAATAGTTCTATATATTTGTATTGAAATTATAGGTACTTTTACATATTATTTAATTAAAATAGATTTTCCGAAAGATTTTCTGTAGATTACATTATGCAATGAGGTTAAAGGACAAAATCAGATGAATATTACATACAAAGTTATCACGTGCTGCGGTGAGGAAAACGTTCACACGTGAGAGAAATTCCGAGTTGCGAGGGCTTCACCTGTCGATGATTCATTAATTGTAAACGTATTATGGTCATAATGAAGATAAATAATGTTTATAGCGACACCTACATTAACTGTGACGTCACAGCTCCTGAATCGCGCTAATAAAGTTTTTTCAATACTATCTTGTTAAACACCTTTAGATTAGAGTGAATACATATTTTATTTCCACGATTAAAAAGCTAATCTATACTAATATTATAAAGCTGAAAAGTTTGTTTGTGTGAACGCCCTAATATCAATAACCGCTGGTCCGATTTGAAAAATTCTTTCACTGTTGGATAGTACATTTATCGACAAGGTCTAAAGGCATATTTTGAAAAAATTAGGGTTCCTTACTAAAAGTCCAATAATGTGAGTCACGTGTGTGAGTTATAGCAGTAATATAAGTTAAAAATCATTCGAGGTGCTATAATTAAAAAAGCTTGCAAGTATCATAATTGATTAATCTCGATTTAAAAAATACTATCGATCGTATAAACTCCAGACCTACTCTTGAATTAAATCTTTCACTAAATATTCATCGCCTTGTGACAAATATAAAAGCCTCTAAAACATATCGTAGATTGTTGAAAATAAGGAAAAAAAATCAATAATCTTTTTCGAATAGGTAAAAACATATTTTCTCATAATAAACTTCGTATTCGTATATATACAGCTTATATGTACTCGTCATTATAAATTCGATTGTTTTATTGATAGACGCCTAAAAGTATATTTATTTAAGGTGATTTTCCTGTACATTTAATAAGATTTTTCTCGTTACAACAAAAATTCTTTTTGTTTGTCATAACAGCAAAATATACTATGATGATCTAGAACACAGTACTAATAGTTTGGCCCTTGAAGAACTTACACAATACCTTTACGACATAGCACTTTAGATGTTTATCTTCACAGGTTTTCCGTGAGGTCAACGAATAGAACATTTTGTCTTTTGTTTGCATAATCACTATATTATTAAATAATTAGATTATGAATACATTTAATTTGCAGAATTAACAATCAGACAATTCTATATACTTAAAATATGTATATTAACCGCAACCACACATACTAACAATTCTGAAATAATCGTTTATTTTATTACATGTTGATAGTGTTATCAGTTAGCTACTGGTCTGCGAAAATCTCGCCAAAATCGGTTTAACCATTTCCGAGACCGTTCGGATAAACAGACAACGTATCTATATACGTATGGGGATAACATATAAACCTTTTCCGTGAATATATATACATATATACATATATACCTACAATTTTTCCTAATATCAAGTAGATAACCTGTATACAAAAAACCTCTTTTATATATACAGGTGGTTTGGGGAATGCTCCTGAAAACGAAAACGGGAAATAGTACTAATGATACCTTTGATGTAGGGATGGAAAGAAATCGGTCCTGACTAAAAAAAAACATATTTTTACCAGTTTTTATTAGCATTATTTACGCTCCATCTCGTAAATACTAAATTAAACGATAGTTTCATAAAAAATACATTACTAAAAAAAACAGCAATGAAGCATGATAACAAAAACAGCTGGATTAACGTGCTGGAGCGAAATAACGCTAATACAACGTTTTATAAATATTATTTTTTAGTCAGGATTGAATTTTATTCCGTCCCTTCACCTAAGGTGTCGTTAGTACTATCACCTGTCTTCGTTTTCGGGTGCAGTCCCCAAACACCTGTATAGAGCCAGATATTATTATAATATATTATGGGTTTCAAAATTCAGCTATAGTGATGTTTCATACAGACTTAAATTTTATTTATATGTACATTCGCCGGCAAACGCTAGTAATCAAAAACAAAGAAGATGCAATCTGCATCGTAACTTTCACTGCATAACTCGGTCCCGCTTGTTATAAATGAGTATTTTCCCATAGAGCCGGTCGCCTTGCCCTTTAGCAACTACGGTACAGTCAGCATAATTAATAGGTATCCGATTTAACCTTTGCACATTAAAATGTCTTCGCTTCAAGTGGTAATAATACTTTAAAATCTATACTAATATTATAAACCTTATAGTATGTTTACCTGTTTCAACACTCTAATCTCAAGAACTGATGCCAATTAAATAAATTATTTAGTGTTGTATAGCCCATTGATCGAGGACGAGAAGTTATATACTATTATGCTACAATTAATAGAAGCAGAGCATCAATTGCGTAAACAGTTAAAGTTTCTTTCTCTTCTTATAGTGCTTCATGAACTACTGGAGGTTAGCTGTCAGCATATTGAACTAACGGCTGTCCTTTTCCAACATTAAAAAAAATCGATTTGTGTCTTGCCTCGGGTAAGGGCTGTCTGTGACCGGATGAGTGTCAAAAACATAGGCATTTATAGTATTAAATGCGGTGGGAGGAACTCCTAATAAGTTTTAAGTTCCGTCCGGGTCACGTACCACCGTTCATAGATGGAAAAGTGGTTAAGTGCTATGCGCATTTCGATTTCAGTCTATAAATTTTCGAATACTCGAAATAAAAATAAGACCTTACGGTTGGCAACGCGTCTTCTAGATCGTGGTGGCTCGTTTGCCTTCCTATACCATAAAAAAGACTAAACTCATTCCTTTTTCTGATATCATATGTCTATTTTTTAAGTTTTGAGTGTTGACGCGAGTTCGCTGGTACTTATAAGTAGGTTCCTTTCACCTATGTTAGTGTATCCTTTTGTATCTACTAGACTGCGCCTTAAATAATTTTTGTGTAACGATATATATACCTTAGTTACTATTAGCTAAGATTTGATTAATGAGTCCCTTCACGTACGTTCTACTGCGATATTAATATGCCATGATGATGACAAATTACCTTGTAAACATATAAAGGCCCATTATAAAGGTTTGGTCATGGTCTATTCAAAATTTTTCGTAGTGTTTCATTGAATCAAATTTTATTTATTGCTATTTTAATCATATACACAAATTTTGTACATCTAATATATAAAATTCTCGTGTCACGGTGTTCGAACTTGAACTCCTCCGAAACGGCTCGACCGAACCTTAT
>JAOSYY010025137.1:0-10262 GCA_025727935.1 Hebomoia glaucippe | reverse complement strand
TTCGCTCCATCATGTTAGTCCAGCTGTTTTTGTGATCATACTTCATTGCAGGTTCTTTTTTTTTAGTAAAATAATGTATTTTTTATGAAACTATCGTTTCATTTAGCCGTACCTACAAGATGGAGCGTAAAAAATGCTAAAAAAAAGTATTAAAAATATTTCTTTCTTAGTCAGGATAAATTTTTTTACTGTCCCTTCATCACAGGTGTCATTAGTACTATAATCCGTCTTCGTTTTCAGGACCAATCCTTAAACAACCTGTATATAATCATATGTATTTAAGAAAAATCGCTTATGTTAATATTACAAACACACATTCAAATTATATTTATGCATATGTATGTAACAAAAAAAGTACTAATTTTGTTAGGTCGAATTTTGAACTCTGGTCAAAACAACTGTACATAGACAAAGCCGCGAGCAACAGCTAGTCTATGTATAGATGTCGGTCATCATTTAAAACGCGGCTTACAAAGGTGACGATGTGAATACGTAATGTATTGTTATATGGTTAAGGAATGCGCTGGCATTCTTCGTGCCTTCAAATGTCAATGAATCAAAGAGAACGTGTTTGTTGATTGATCTCTTTGTTGTCAATTTTCTGTTAGAAGTTGCATATTGCTGAATTGTTATACTCAATGGGGTATAGGGGAGACATGTTCTTATGTTTATTTTTACTGTACGGAGTGTTTGGGGACCGCTTCCGAAAACGATTACGGGTGATAGTACTAATGACACCTTTGATGAAGGGTCGCAAAAATTCGATCCTGACTAAAAAATACATTTTTAACACTTTTTATTAGCATTATTTAGGCTCCATCTTGTAAGTACAGCTAAATGAAACGATAGTTTCATAATAAATACATTACTTAACTTAAAAAAAAGAACCAGCAATGAAGCATGACAACAAAAACAGCTGGACTAACTTGTTGGAGCGAAATAACGCTAATAAAACGTTTTAAAAATATGATTATTTTAGACAAGATCGAATTTTTTTCTGTCCGATCATCAACGGTGGCATTAGTAATATCACCTGTTTTCATTTTCGGGAGCATTCCTCAAACATCCTGTATAGTAGATGTCAACTAACAGTGGAATTGTGAAGGGCGTCCCACGTAACCGGCAAGCGGTGTGCGTGAATTCTCCCTCTTCAAAAAAAATATTAAATTCGTTATGCCAATTAAAAATTATTTATTTCCAACAATTATTTTATACCTTGTTAGTTATAATTGAAGCTATGAAACGTGTAACAAATAGTATTAAAAATTTTAAATAATTTCGCCATAAATCACGAAACGTTAATAATCTTTGTATGTTATTGGCTTAATGATAAAATCGCATCAAAATTGGTCCAGGCCTTTATGAGCTTCGATGACAGACACGTTACACTCGATCACCCCTCTTCGGGGATAAAAGCAGGATATTTCTGAGTACAATATCTTTGAAAAAGTTTTACTGTTAACGGTATACAGTAAAAATGACGTGTATTAATTAATGTTAAATATTTTCTGACCTCAAGTAAGTGTTCTTTGTCGCCCGAGGTCAATATACCTCTACTGACGTCATTCGTGATATGTCAATTAAGTGTGATATTGTAAAATTAGAACTTCCAGATTAATATTTTAGCTTTTTGATCATATATTGGTAAAGATCCAGTACTCGTAATCCGAATGTTATTTGTTAAGTCATTTTCTTCTATAAAAGAGACAGTTAATGATTTTTTGTATACATTTTAAATTTACCCATTCCTCCATATGTATTTTGAATATTTAAGTATACAAATCTATAAACATTTTTTTTTTTGAAAATTCTTACACTGTTCTAAGCGTCAAAAAAAGAATCTTAAGTTTTCGATTCACGTTTGTACGAGAAGATTAAAATTAGCAATTAATAAAGCACAATTTTGCTGTACGCAATTAGATACTGTGATACAAGATTCTACTGGCATCTAAACTGCTTAACGATACAACGTTGAAATTAACTTGCAAGATTTGTTTAATGTGTCGTTGAAGCTAAGAAAAACTAGAAGATACTCACGGAATTATTAAACGAAATATGAAATGCACACGTTCGAGAAACATCTGTAATATATACATAGATAAATAAAAAGATGACGCGTATAATATACAAATAGTATTATTCACAACAGCTGTATTAACAAACACAGCAAACAATGCCAGCTCGATATTGATACAATGTATTTTAACTAGAATATTTTTTTCATCAATTTATATTTCTCGTACTAAAAATATACAGGATGTTTGGGGAATGCTAACGAAAACGAAAACAGCTGATAGTACCAATGACACCCTTGATGAAGGGACGGAATAAATTTCGATTCTGACTAAAAAAAAACATATTTTTAAAACATTTTACTAGCGTTATTTCTCTCCAACATGTTAGTCCAGTTGTTTTTGTTATCATGCTTCATCGCTGGTTCTTTTTTTTAGTTAAGTAATGTGTTTATTATGAAACTATCGTTACATTTAGCTGTACTTACAAGTTGGAGCGTAAATAATGCTAATAAAAAGTGTTAAAAATATGTCTTTTTTTAGTCAGGATCGATTTTTTCCGTCCCTTCATCAAAGGTGTTATTAGTACTATGACTCGTCTTCGTTTTTGGGAACAACCTGTAGTTAGATAAGGTTAGTTAGGCTTAGTCGTTTTAGGGGTTCTAGGGAGACTAACGATTCGTTTCTATTTAGTACTAATGTAAAGAAGCTTGTTTGTTTCGTTGATTTTATTAGTATTAGAAAGATTGTAGGCTATATAGTACTAGACAATGATAAATAAGCCCAAGCATTAGTGAAGTGTTTCAAAAAAGGGGACAATTTATAATCAGTAATGGTTCCATTGCATTGCGTAAACAGTTAAAATTACAGAAACCATGATGATGATGGAAATAAAAAGTTCTAAAAAATAAGAATTAAGAAAAATGTGTTTGTCCACTCCTTGAGTTTTTGGCCTATTAAAAGCGCCTATTTTTGTCAAAACGGTAACACCGATTATAATGGAACTTTTGACTATCCAAATTTCCTTTCTCATCTTTGGAAACTATGTAGCGGAACAAAATGATGGGAAAAGTTCCAGTTATTTTAAAAATCCAGTAATCAGATACTGATAAACTTTAATTACAATATTGTGGTCGGTAATGCTATGTTTTATATAGTTATTTTCCGGTAAAGATTACAATCGAATAATTACGGAATGTGAACATAATGGGTTATAATAGATTCAACTGGGTTCAGTCAGCGATTCGTGAGAATTCTCGTTAATTGTTCACTGGTGACCCTCAGATGTCAAGTCAGTTGAATTGGAACACTGATTAAAACAAGCATCAGTGAGTAAAAACTCGTCTATTCGTGGAAAATTAAAGATTATTAAAAATATAGATTATAATGGCATTCAAATCTGTCTTCTAAATAAAAATTAATTTTTCTTTGTCGCTGTGAAGTCTCCTATTGCTGTTTCGTTGCAGAAACTATTTAAATTAATTATGTTCTATTTTTCACGTTACTTGTAAATATACAGTTATTAAAAAGAATTATATGAGATAAACGAAATTTTTATCCAGATCTTGTCTTGATTAGACTATCGGACGATTAGTCGTTCATGACCTGATAGCGTGATTGCGTTACATTAAAGTCAGTCCAATAATTGCTAAGTATCCTTCGAGTCTACCCTACTTGTTCGACATGCAATTAAATATCATGCTAGTTTCAGCTGAATCCTTTAACATGTTTCTCGAACTGGGCATGTCTTTAGATTTAGACTAGACACAGTGCTAATTTGAAATTTCAAATGGATTAACAGATGATCTACTTAGGGCACTCCATTAAATTGCTATACAGAGAAAACCAGAAACTTGTGAAATTATATTATTGACGTAATACAAGATATGACTTATCCCACTTCTGATTTTTACTAAATTTTAGTATGTTGATGATTAGTGCATATTTCTTTTCTTTTTATAATCTATCTTGTTTAATCTTATCACGCCTCCTTTTCTCCATCTGAATCTACATTTTTTTGGTCTGCGTCTACTACTGTCAATACCTCCTAAATTTTTAACACCGTTTTCGTTGTTAAGTTTGTTGTCGTCCTCTGAATGTCAAGACCACATTAGTGGCAATATATTTATGTTTTGATTGTGTGCCAGAAGTGTGTGATCATTAGAAATTAGCTTGGCCGAGTTCCAGACCAAAGTGCTGAAGGATTATTTTACGATTGAAACCAGAAATGACATACAAATGTCAAATTTAATGTTGCACCAACCTTCAGTATATTGTCTATTCGCGAGATTAATCATTATGTGAATTCTTCAAACTTATGTTTAGATCTAGTAACAAGACTTGTCAAACTGTGTTTTGTGTGTAATGCTTGGCACCCCGCAGTGTGACACGTCCAGCTGTATACATAACATAATTTAGCAGTAGCCAGTAAAAGTTACATCAAAACCGGTCTAGATGTTTTGGAGACAACCGGGATAATTAGACAGACAGACAATGATTTTACTTGTAATTTATGAACTTTATAAACAATCGTTTGAGGATTTATTGTTAATTTTTTAAATATTATTTCGTATTTCGATGGTTTTGTTTAGCTCTAGGCAAGGGTATAAGGAACAAACAAAAAATATAAAAATAACCATCATTATCACAGTTAGAATCCGTTCATATTATTGGAGCCAGCTATTTCGAGAACTGAAGAATAGCGAGCGCTATTTTCATTCATAAAAGACATTGTTATGCCATCCAATTACGGAGTGAAATGCAAATGGTAGTGAGGGTATTTTAGAATTCTTAAGATATATCTTTGTGTGAAAACGATTCAGAATAAAACTAGTTTTATGTTTCTAATTCTGTATTAATAAATACAGTTGAATTGTCTATTTGTTATGACAAAATAAAAACTTTTTTGGAGACGCATATGAAAAGCTCTAAAATAAACACAATTCATAAATTCTGTGCTCGTTTGCTTAGTGCGACTAGTGTCCAAGACGGTTCGATCGATTTTGACTGAGTTTTCACCGAGTTTGAGTTTTCACAAAATTATTAGGTTTCATATTCTGTGTTTGGACATTCATAATAATATGTACACGCAAACGACTCCAGGACAGAACTTATATATAAAAGCATATGTTCCGTAATAGAATTATGAAAAAAGTATATAAAAAATATAGTTGTAGACGAACAGAGAAAAATTAAATATACATAGCAATGTCTGTAGGGATGACTGTGTTAACATTTGTAATATAACGAGTGTTTGGGGACCGCTCCCATAAACGAAGACAGACGATAGTACTCATGACACCTTTGATGATGGTACGGAAAAATAATCGAGCCTGACTAAAAAAAAATCATATTTTTAAAACGTTTTATTAGCGTTATTTCACTCTATCGTGTTAGTCCAGCTGTTTTTGTTATCAGGCTTCATTGCTGCTTCTTTTTTTTTAGTAAAGTAATGTATTTTATGACAATATCGTTTCATATAGCTGTACTTACAAGATAGAGCGTAAATAATGCTAATAAAACGTTTTATATATATTTTTTAAATGAGGTTCGAATTTTTCCGTACCGTCATCAAAGGTGTCATTAGTACTATCATCTGTCTTCGGTTTCTGGAGCGGTCCCCTAACACCCTGTATGTGACAAGAACTCGTTTAATTTCCACGTATCGGCCGTAAGTAGTTGCATCTATAACAATAACAACGCATATACAAAGGAGTGAACTTCTCATAAATCTTGCATAAGCCGTAATTCAAAAGCTAATCTACGTAACAAAAAGTCATGCGCGCGCGCAGCGGTGCCGGTCGGCGCCTGGTACCAACTACCGACGAGTAACGACCTCCCTGTCGCGGTAATATACTAGTTGCTGTCTGCGACTTTGGCTACAAGAGTGTAAGGCTCACTTGAAACCTTAGACCCCATAACATCCCCCCACTATGTAAAACTAAAGTATCATAGTTACCGATGAGTGACGACGTAAATAATTGTCCTAAAAAAATTTGAGAATCACTCGAAATCGGTACAACCGTTTCATAGATTAGCCGTAACAAACGGATATACAAAAAAAATATAAATAGGTATTACCATACATATTTAAAGAAAGCTATCCTTTTATCTTAAGTAGACACTTTATTATATTTTTATGTATACGATAAATAAGCCAATAGACCCAAACCGCTCCACAGATTTCAATTAAAATTTGTGTCTTTATAAACTTTAGCGTTTTATTCAAATCTGTTCAATAGTTTCGTGTGAACAATAACAAACATATATGCATACAAACTTTCCTGTATACTATATTTATAAGCCTATTAAGATTAAGTTAAGCATTTTTGTGCAGACGACGTCGGGGTGTTAAGTGTTGTATAAACCTGTTATCGAGAACATAAACGTTCCCCGTATGACGTAGAGACTTCCTAAATCGGAATGTTTATCTTGGACGCAGCTGCACTCTATCAACTAGCTAATGATCTAAACATTTTAATTAAGTACCTATTAACTTAGAACCGGATGTACCGTTATGGTGCCACGTGTTCGGATTTTTTTGAATAATGTC
Source organism: Hebomoia glaucippe (assembly GCA_025727935.1). NCBI lineage: Eukaryota > Metazoa > Arthropoda > Insecta > Lepidoptera > Pieridae > Hebomoia > Hebomoia glaucippe. Next base: position 3,698 of record JAOSYY010025137.1, on the reverse strand, counting down.
GTATTTCCTTACGCTATATACAGGGAGTTCGGAGATTGGAAACGAAGACGGGTGATAATACTAATGACTTGATGAAGGGATGGAAATAAAATCGATCCTGACTATGTGAGTGACTGACTGAGTGTTGTGTGCGTTTCGATTTCAGTCTATGAATTTCCGAATACTCGAAATAAAAATTAAATTTAAGGCTTTAAGGTTGGCAACACGTCTTCTAGATGTACTGATCTTGGAGGTGTCCATGGGCGACAGAAATCGCTTAATGTAATTTAACTGTATGCTCTTGTCTTCCTATCGCATAAAAAAGAGAAATCGTAAAATTTATTTATTAATTATTAATAGTCAATTTTTAGTTCCCAGTTTCTCTTGTTATTTGAATACACAATTTTTAATTCATGCAATTCTCGCAATTAGATTATAAAAAGCAGTACAAATGTGAATATAATTTTAGCTAAACTATATGTGTACAGTGAAAGTTTTACATAATAATTAGATAACTATTATAAAATAATTAATTAATATTAATTAACACAAATATTACCGCTTAATAATATAGGACACTAGGTAACCCAGCAAACGTCGTTTTGCCACATAAATATAGAATATTTGGGGTTGTTTGTATTTTTATATGCTGTATCATAAAAAAAGGAATATTTTCGTCCAAAAAATAAAAAAAATTAGGGATGGACCACCCTTAACATTTTGGGGATGTAAAATAGATGTTGTCCGATTCTCAGATCTACTGAATATGCTTATAAAATTTCACGAAAATCGGTCGTGCCGTTTCGGAGGAGTAGAACTACAAACACCGTGACATGATTTACGTATTTTAAACATACTTTGACTGACCACTTATTAAATTGAGCCAAAAATTAATGGCAAATTGCATTTTAGACACATGAGGTCATTAATTATTTAATGATATATTGTGGCTATTGTTAACACCTAAGAAATCAAAGGTTGGATATATGTTTGATGTGTGTCTGTTAGTAATGCCGAAGTTCCTTAATGAATGAGCCGATTTCAATAGTTTTTTTAAATCTGTCAAAATCGAAATGATTTTTGGCTATTTTCGTCAAAGAATTTATTACCTGGTCAGATAGAAAGAGTTTTAAATAAAGCCGTTTTTCGGATAGCGGAGAGCGAACTGAGTTTACTTCAAGTTACTATTTAATACACAAGAATACTATTAACAAAGAATCTTTGATAGTCTCATATCTATACTAGGCCTTATGTCTATAAAGTAGGGTGACTCCTACATATCTGAAGTTACTCAAAATGTTGAATTTTATAGCTATATATGAATTTTATAATTACACTTCTCCTAAAGGGCTGCATCAATTTAGATGAAATTTTTGTATTTAAAACGTACAGAACGTCTGTTGGTGCCACTAGTTTTCTTAATTTGAATTCTACTCATTAACTTTCGCTCTATGGAGGAGTTTTGATGCCTCGGATTTTTATAATTTCAAACAATTTAACGTGAGGAAGCCGACACGAAACGTATCAAATAGCGTCTCTAGCGGCTCCTCCGCAAAATCATTGTTCACTTACTGGTGTTAAATATAAGAGACCAAATTGTATAGCTTTTCAGAACCTAAAAAAAAAAAAACAATTTAACGTTCGAAAATTAAAAATGATACCAAAAAGCTAACAAGACTTCTTTTTTCTTGTTTCAGAGGCGTGTTTCCCTGGAAAAGCAATCCTACTAAGAATCAGGATACTCCCAGCGGTACTTGGAAGCTATTTGGCAAGTCGAATAGTCTGTCCAAAAGTACGGAACCGCAGAAGACTCTGACTCCTGCATCATCAGTGACAAACACCCCACATCACCACAAGAGGCAAGGCAGTTCAGCTAGCGAGAAACAATTTGAGGATCTCGTAGCCAGTTCCATTGCTCTTATACAACACGACAGGTGAGGTCAAAGATGGTTAGATTTTAGATATCAGTTAAGAAATTTCTTTATGGAACTCGTTTTTTTTTAATTTTCTTTCCGACATTCGTTATACAGATTAGAACGTAGTATATCCGAGCTTTTCTCTTCTTTTCTTCTCTATTCAAACTTACTCTTAGTATTTTCCTTATACTGTATACAGGGTGTAAGGGGACCGCTCCCGAAAACGAAGGCAGATGATAGTATTAATGACACCTTTGATGATGGGACGGAAAAATGTCGATCCAGTTTAAAAAAAAACGTTTTATTAGCGTTATTTTGCTCAATCACGTTAGTCCAGCTGTTTTTGTTATCATGCTTCATTGCTGGTTCCTATTTTTTAGTAAAGTAATGTATTTTTTATGAATCTATCGTTTCATTTAACTGTACTTACAAGATGGAGCGTAAGTAACGGTAATAGAACCTTTTGAAAATATGTTTTTTTTTATCAGGCTTGATATTTTTTCCGTATCATCATCAAAAGTTTCATGAGTACTATTATCTGTCTTCGTTTTCGGAGCCGTCCCCTAACACCCGTTATACCCATCTGTTTAATGAAGGACTATTACATTTTAATCTACGAATTTTAGACATTTTTAAAGTATTAATATATCCATTCGAAAAGTTAAATTTTAACCCTTGTAAAATTAGGTAGAATGTTGACCAATTTTACATGGTTGGGTAATAAAAGATCTACATAATTATTTATCATTTATCAGCGAGTTCCGGAGTTATTTTCGTGGATACCGGATGCTGATACAGTATTGTATAATGGTATGACAAGGATTCTCTGTTAAATTCAATGAACAGTGTCGATGGTCAAACAGTTTTCAATATTAGATATGGTGGGAGGAACTCCTAATAATTTATAAGTCCCGTCCGGGTCTCCGACCATCGTCCATAGATGTTAAAGTCGTGAAGTGCTGTACGCGCTTCGATTTCTGTCTATGAATTTCCAAATACTCGAAATAAAACTAAGTAAGGCCTGCAGCAGAACGTCCCTAAAAATGCCTGATGATGTCATATGGGCTAAGACGTTAAAGTTGCCAACGCGATAGGAATCGTATTAGGTGGACTGTATGTTCCATTACCTTCATATGACTTAGGTTAAGATTCGAAACGACTGGACTTTCAGAGAATTTAACCGATTCATAGCTATTTGACGGAGCTCTGTATTTCCTTTAATTATTAACTTTGAATAAAATGCAAACAAACTCTATTTATTGAGTAGGAAGAGAAACTGTAAATTTTCTTTTGTCAGTCAGTTTCCGTGTGAAAAACGATAAGCCTTTTAAAGGTAGATAATGTATTAATATTAGAAAATAAATCTATATTTATTGTGTTATTGTTCATATAATTATAAACACGAGTTGCGTGTCGAATATACATTATCATTGCGTATTTGTAATTTAGAAATCTATATATCAAATAAGGTTAGTTGTATGTCTGAACAGTCCTGAATTATCTACTGTATTTGTTACGGCTAACCTCTGAAATAGCTGGATCGGTTTTGACGGGACATTCACTAGTAGATAATTAATGTTCTGCTAGCTAGCCGCAAAAACGAAAATTTCTGAAGTCAGTTGAACTAGCAAGTATTTTTGACTCTTAAACCATGTATATAGAAAAACACTACGATAACCTAACCTTTCAAACACAAAAATACATCACATATAAAATTAATAATGTTAGCCAAAGCGTGTAATTCTCAATACCATTGTTATCCTTAATCGTAGTAATAAGACTAAGCCTATACTTTTAAGTACT
>JAOSYY010025135.1:0-10268 GCA_025727935.1 Hebomoia glaucippe | reverse complement strand
GGCGCTGTGTTAAAAGTACAAACTTTATTAATACTAATAATGCTTACTAATTACAATTTAATATAACAAAAACCTTTACCACAGCGACGCGTGGCCGCGTCATCTAGTTAATTATATAATCTATTTCTTGATATGTCTGATGTGTTTCCTCAATGTATTCAAACGAGAGACAGTTTTTGAATATTTGGGACCTAGACAGAGATATCCAAAAGATTATATATCAACGGATTTTCCTTAACGCATTACGAAGCCAAAATTAAATTTTATATATTAATATTCTAAAACACTTTGTAGATAGTTTATTTGCTTGGAAAATAATGAAAATGTAAGTCACTTTCATGCGTTTCATAGATCTACTGGTCTATAGTCTAGGTCTTGTACAAAGGGCGACTGAGGAAAACGAAAACGAGGAAATTCAAATCGTTACATGTTATATTGTGAGATATAAAATTAAATTCATACCCATTTATGTCTTTTTCAGGAGGAATGTAGTGAGAATATATTTTTGGAATGTGACCTAGACTCGAGCCTTATGGACACGTTTTATAGCGTGCTGTGATTCGCTGATTAATTCTAGTACTCGCTGTGAATGTGAACAAACAGTCAAACAATTTTAAACTACTTCAAAACGCGACATAACGGACGCTATATAAATGAATATATAATATTAATCTGTGAAAACAGAAGAATTTTCTCAAATGTGTTTTCTCACTGTAAAAATATCATTAGGCACAATAGTTACAATCATTACCAAGGAAATCGCTTTACATATACATACTATATTAATATTGTAAATTGTAAGAGCTCTCGAAGTCATCTATTAAACATCTTAAACATTTTAGGTAAGTATATTATTTTGTATATTGAAGATATGACAATTACTTTAAGCTTTGTTGCGGTTTGTACTTATCGTAATACTAGATGTAAATACTTGACAATGTTATGTAAAGAGATATAATACATCACGTCGCTTAAATACGATAATATTACATATTAGCAATGTACTAGAGTCCAGTCGTGTATCTTGACCGAATTAAGACATAATAACATAAGTTTTACATAATGGTAAAAACATAATTTTTTTAAACAATAAACATTATAAAACAATACACATTTGGTTATCTTGTCGAATTTAAGCAATGTGTTTTATATGAATAAACTGAACACATAAAATTATATTGTCTTTCTGAAGTGCACTTATAAATTTGGCTATTTTCATTCAAAGTCCCTGTCTTTATGACAAAACATTATTTCTAGAACGATTGAAACAACGTACAACTCACTTTATGTATTATTAAACGTATTAAAAACATTAAGAAATTATACTACTTAAGATTATTTGCTCACTACAATGGCAATGACGTCGCATCGCTCCGTAACATATATCTTTAGTAATCCCTTAGATATGAATAATTTATTGTGTTTATTACGTAAATAAATAAAATGATTTTGAATATCCATGATATTATTAAGTATGAATTAGCTTGTAGTTGGTTATTTCACTTGTACAGTTAGGTGATTTGGAATATAACGACCTGTAAATTCTCAAATAAAAATTTGGAAAAATAAAATCTGACTGACACCCAGCTGTGTGTATGAAACGATATGTTGTTTGGCTTCTAATAACGAATCTTCAGGTCGAGATATTCATATTCAACATAAGAATTTTCTAGTCTCAAATGAATACAGATTTTATATCCATTCACAAACTATATTTGAGTACGTAAATAGTTATCTCGATATAATTTTAAGGGAAACCATACTTGTTATTGTCACATGATATATAAGCTTCTCTTATGCGCACATTAAGATTAAACTTTAAGGATTTAGCGTTAAGTATGAATACTTTAATACATATAGAAGACATCCTTATTGTATCCGTCCAGAAAACATAATTATTGTAAATTGATATTTCAAAAGATATGGAAACAATTCTATGTGGCCCTGTGCATTTTGCCTTCTCCGTTTCTTAGCCTAAATAAGCGCATATGTAATGATTAAAGTTTAATTAATTCTACACATTAATATAAGATCATTATACAGGTTGTTTGGGGACAGCTCCCAAAAACGAAGACAGGTGATAACACTAATGACACTATTGATGAAGGGACAGAATAAATTTCGATTCTGACTAAAAAGAAAATCATATTTTTAAAACGTTTTATTAGCGTTATTTCGCTCCATCATGTTAGTCCAGCTGTTTTTTGATGTAACGTAAATAATGATAATAAAAAGTGTAAATATAAAACATGTATTTTTTTCATTCAGAATCGATTTCTTTCCGTCCCTTCATCAAAAGTGTCATTAGTACTATCACCCGTCTTCGTTTTCGGGAGCAGTCCCCGAACATTCTGTATATGAAAATAATCTAACAATATCGTTTATACAGGTGATTGAGGTCTGCTCCTGAAGACGAAAAGTGGTGATAGTAGTTATGATACCTTTGATGATGAGACGGAAAAATATTCGATCGTGACTATAAAAAAAGTTATATTTTTAAAACGTTTTTTATAGTTATTTACACTCCTTCATGTGTGTACAACTAAATGAAACGATAACTTCATAAAAAATACTGAAAAAAAACCAGCAATGAAACGCAAATCAAAAACAGTTATTGGTCTGGTCTAGTCGGGTGAACGCACGTCTTTGAGAGGCCCGTGATGACATCTAGCGAGCAATTTACCAAAATAAACCTCTGTCCATGCGGGGAGCTGAGGCCGTCATTGAAGATACATTAATTATTTCCATCGATTAAGAAAGCGTTAATTATTTCTAATTTTTATTTTATGAGCTTAATTATTCCTACTGACAAGTCCTTTTGAGGAATTTAAAAACTCTAATTTGCGTTTCATTGCTGGTTATATTTTTCAGTATTTTTATGAAATTATCGTTTCATTTAACAGTACAAACATGATGGAGCGTAAATAATCCTAAAAAACATTTTAAAAATATCATTTATCTTTTTTATAGTCAGGATCGAGTTTTTTTCCATCCCATCATCAAAGGTGTCATAACTACTATTACCCGTTTTCGTCTTCGGGAGCAGTCCTCAAACATCCTGTATAGTTTAGTAATTTCGGTTTTTCAATTGTGACTTAAAATGTAAATATACATATAACAAGATGTACTTTTTATCTACAATGAGTACTAATATCATACACCATCTCTTAACCTAATCACTTAAGCCATAACTACATATGTTAAATTTTTGTACTAGTCTTTAGAACTTGTTCACGAACCTCTAATTTATGGATATGCTTGACAATGCAATTTTTTATTTCACCAATAGCTTTGAGCAGCTTTTAAATGCTATTCTGAAAATTTTGGGACGCTACACAAAGAATCGTTAATGGCTTCATAGTACAAAACGAAAATAGGTAGCAAATCCATTGTCAAGCCAAGCGTAATGTGAAAAATCTCTAGACAACATTAGATGTCTGAAAATTTTCTATATAGATTTTCTTTCAGGAAAAGTTCGATATCTGGTCAAATATAAATGTAATTAATTGTCGTTCTTTTGGGTTCCTTCACTCCTTTGCTTGAAGGGGATTTAAATCTAAAAAGTTCAACGTTTTTCTCAAATAAGTTTTTCATGAAAACACGAGTCCAGCGATTGTTCGGATAATCTGACTGAAAATATAAGCGATCTTTTATCTTGCCAATCTCTCTTGCATTTAGTATATAATATATAGCCTAAATTATTAAATAAAAATATATAACAGAATTACCTTAGATTTTGTTAAGAGCGACTTAGTATTCGAGTTTTATTTGCCATGAAAATTATATTTAATCAATTAAGTTTTAATCTAACCGAAGCTATACGATTTAGATTTTTTTTTCAGAAAACTATTAGACTACTAGAATGTAACTTGTAGTCTCATTATGTTAAGTATTTCAGGCTTTTTCTTCTAAATATATGAGAAATTTTCAATATCTTTCAAATAATATTCTTTCAAAAAATTCTATAATGGTATGCGGATATAATGATGTCGGTATCAAACATGTTTGCCATAATCAGGAAATGCCATATATAGAAATATAAATTTTATTCTTATATACTAATTGGATCTTATTCTGATTACCAAAACCTAGTAATAAGTTAGTTGAAGTTAAAATGAATTACAATTAGATTTTTCAAATGATTTTTTTAAATGCTATATTTTAATAAAGGCGAGTCAAGCGTTAGGTTACACCACTGTAGATCATATATTACGAAAGTACTTTTTTTTTTAATGTAAATTTGATTATTTATTTAGATGTAAGCTAATGTTTTTGTAAAAATAGAATGTACCACAATTCTTTTCAGTACATGCTAAAAGATGTAATAATTTCGTACCTTAATATTTTTGTTCAAAATTATTTTTAACTTAAGAAATATTATGGTTGATTTTTATATTTTTAATTTTTAATTAATTTTTTTATTATGGAAACTAGTTATGTATGTTGACTAAGTCACAAAAATAATTTATTACCAATGACATGTTTTAAATTTTTTTATTATATATATCGCGTAGTTAAATGTATAGAGTTGGATATACATATTTTAGATAAGTAATGTGTAATAATTTTAATCTGTGCTGATTGGTCAAATACAGGTATTGATATAATAAACTTATGTTTTGGGAACAATAAAAGTAATACAGTTTTCAACGTTTCAGGGACAAAGTATTGTAAACATTATTCTGTAATACTCTAGCAAGTAGTGATTCTTTTGATTAAAAAAAAAATTCTTAAATATATCGTTCTCGTAATCATATGCTAAGCAATGACTGTGCCATACATTTTGTTCACCAAAATATTTGATATTTTTGCAAGTATATCGAATTTAAATTAAAAACGAAGATAGGTGGTAGTACTAATGACATCTTTGTTAAAGGGATGGAATAAAATTCGATCCGGACCCAAAAAAATCATATTTTTAAAACGTTTTATTAGCGTTATTTCGCTCCAACATGTTAGTCCAGCTGTTTTTGTTGTTGTGCTTTATTTCTGGTTCTTTTTTTTAGTAAAGAAATGTATTTTTTATGAACCTTCGTTTCATTTAACTGCACTTACAAGATGTAGCGTAAATAACGCTAATAAAAAATGTTAAAAAATTTCTTTTTTTAGTCACGATCGACCCGTCTTCGTTTTCGGGAGCTGTCCCCAAGCACCCTGTATTTCTGTCGGAGTAACATTTTAGAACATCTTAAATTCTAGCGGATTAAGTAATGCTGAATTCTACGATATCATGCCGATGGTGGCCTTATAAAGTCATAAGACACGAAGAATAAAATTAAAACTCTTACGTAACTATCACTCAAATCAGCTTTTAAACAAAAAATCGCATGAAAATCGGCGAATTCGTTTAGACGATGCCGCGTCACATGTCAAACGAATATTACATTGACAAAATAATATTACATTGACATTTGTATTTCCCTCTGTCCCTGGAAACAATGCAGATATAAATGATCGAACAACGTGCGAATTCACCTAATTCCTGTCTGTATCAAATTATTATTTTGATATATACTATGATAGTTACCTAGAAATAAAATGCCATTTTACACGCACCATGTAAATATTAAGATAATATTTTTTTTAGGTTTGACTTAACTGTCGTATGTTATTCTTATTTTGCAAGATAATTCTTACAGTATAGATTATTATATTATAGCGATGTTCATTTTTAAAAACTCATTCTTATTATACAGGTAATAATAAAAATGTTGTAAATTATGTAACTGCAACTACACAAAACAAATTAAATATAGTCACTTAAATTATCTTGGTTGTATTATTTTATTTTAGATTAAATAAACTCTTCGTTTCCCGGACTAATGTCTCCATCTGTTAGAAACCCACAACTATGCCACAATGGTTCCATTAAAAAATAAAATATATCAAAAGTTCCACTGTATCGACGCCAAGAATAAGACTAATTGTATTATACCCATTATTGTTTTGTTATTTTTAAATTGAAAACGTTTCGTAATTGCTCAAAATAACTACCGATCCAATCTAAATTGATCAACTGTTTCGGAGATTAGCCTGAATAAACAGACTAACAAACATTTTATAAACCGTGTTTCTGTTATAATATTTTTTATTAATTATACTGTGTATATTTTAATATTAAAATGAGATTCTTGAACTTTATTTATCATATTTTGAATCTGGAAAACTACTTATAATAGGCGCCTGTGCTTCGTTTTTTGAGTAAGATATGAAAATAACCATTCACTACATCATTTATTACAACTTTTGATACTATAGAATGCAGGCAAATAAGAAATTAATCATACTATGAGCATAATATTTCTGCAAACAAAAAATATGCTAGTTTAGTTGCTAATCACTCGTAACACATAGCTATCCCAAGTCGCATACGTGCTAATTGAAATACGGTACAAATGGTAACAGTATACTCAAATAGAAAACCGTTATAGACTTTATATAAGTTCTCCTATTGTAACCGCCCTCACTACTTCAGGCTTATATTTAAGACATGTGGACCATCGCATAGTTTGGTTCATCAAGAGTTTTGACCGCAGTTCAAAATGATGAATAAACTGTGGTGGTTCTCAGTGGTATCTGTGCTGGTGGTATCGACAGCACTAACGACGTACAAAGGAAATTCAACTGAAGACGATGACGACCTCATTGAAGACATTTCCGGTACAAGAGAGGGAAAAATATGTAAGTAATAAAGCTATTGAAACGTTACATTTTCTGCAATTATTCAATAACACGCTAGCGAATTGTGTATGTTTATTGTCAGTTAACAAATTTTTATAAAATGAAAAATTTGGCTTAGGCATTTGAGAAAGAAGAATAGGCATGACGAAAGATTTTGAAATTCACTTCTGTAATGCACGTAAATTCTAATATATTTTCAATAGTGCGCCAAAATGGCTCGTAGTGTCATGGCGGCGAATGTGACGTCCCGCTTAGGTACGCGATAGAAGCTTAAGTAAACAAACAGTGCAGTGCAGTGTTTCGTGTGAAATTTACCCAACATAATAAATAATAATAAAGCCTGTTTCCATTGTTCGAAGTAAATCGCTAAATCTCGTCGTCACTCTTTCACAAAACACGTAATTGTACTAATACCGATAGATGACAGTGACGTGACAATGGCGTGACGTTATGCCATATGATCGGTGTTTCAGTCAAAATGGCCGATTGCAGTATTTTAATCTTTTAATTTATTAAAAATCTTAATAATCCCAATTTTTTAAATAAAAATATATCAGTATTTCAAATCGTTTTTATAACTATTTTACCCTGAATTCATTAAATCTTTGATTTTTCGTTAGTGTCGTAATGTCTAATAAACTCCCCAGTTACAACGTAATATACTTGTATATCAGTTCGATTAAATTACACGTTAAAACACTGATTATTCTAATTGAATAAAAGTTGTCTACTTAAAAACTTTATGTATATATTATATTTTTACAGTATTTCCATTTATAAGTGTCGTTCGCTTTGCCAACACTGACTGTTCGAGTCCGAATACTATGAATGGTATTTGTTTAGCAAGACGAGAGTGTAATAATCTGAATGGGACAATCACTGGGACTTGCGCATCTCGGCGAGGAAGGTGCTGTGTAGGTCAGTATTCCAATGTTATTGTGTTTTTATCAGTTACTTTAAAGTTAATCAAGCAAACATTTCATAATAATACGTTACGCTTTTGACATAATGCAGTGCCCTTTACTACCTAAGTATAATAATATATAATTTATCCAATCTACGAATATATTATGACGATTCACATACATCGTTACACAATAACCTTGCTCCAACGTCCACATAATTTCAAAGAATTAAAATACAAAATTTTCAAAGAAAGTATAAGTTATATAAACATCATTGCTTTGCACAGTCCGGTATGATATACTTAATATTTATTTAGTTGTTCAAAAATCGCTTCACTTACAGGCATAAGCCCAAACATAGTAAGTGTCATTTCACATATTTCTATAACTAGCTGACCCAGCAAACGTCCTTTGGCCACATAAATATATCGCGGTTAAAAAATAGGGGTTGATGGTAGAAGGGGGAAAATTGGTTTGTATGTATTTTTATACGCTGTATCATGAAAAAATAAAAAGAAAAAATTTTGACCAAAAAATAAAAATTTTATGGCTTTTCCCCAAAATATTAACCTTTAAGATTTTGGGGCTGAAAAATAGATGTTGTCCGCATCCTCAGATCTACTGAATGTGCTTATAAAATTTTACGAAAATCGGTCGAGCCGTTAGCCGGAGTAATATTGCAAACACCGTGACACGAGAATTTTATATATTAGATTATTTGTGCACGTTTTTGAGTTCACTCAACGATAAATGAAACAATTTTTACAAATTATTTATAATATGTAAACATTGGACTAGAAAATATAACATACGCAGTGGTGTCCAGACAGAAAAGTTACGAGCTCAATTTTTAAACTAGAATATTGACATTCCGGTCGTCGAACTAAATCCGTTAGTCGTGTTTTTATATACAGTTAAACTTCATCATCTTTTATGTTTCAGGATATGGAACAATAGTTTATGGCGTGAATTTCCATATATTTCACTTTGACTAAACGTCTAATAATGGAATGGAAAATTATATATTATTATACTATGCCACAATAATTGCATCCACGGCAAACGAGTGGAATGTAAACTAATTCTTTCATTTCTAAACGAGGCTTTGTTATATTCTATATTATTTATAAGTATAGTGAAAACGTTTTGTCTAACTTAAAAAATACACTTTATTGAGAGGGTTTGTTTATTAAAAAATATTGCAATTATATATGTTTGGTTAACAAAATATTAAATGTCTCGCGGTTTAACAGTCACGTAAACTTATATAATACATAAGGCGATATAATTCGATGATAATATATTTTATTAAAATATTTGGCACGCGAATAAATAGAAGACAATCTTAGGTTTCATATCTATCAATGAAATTGTCTATTTGTAATGTCAAAACTGCAATTTTTACGAAATGGCTTTTCATAATTGCCTATTGAAGTACCGTATAAACTTTTGTATAAAGTTTAGTCGGTACTTTAGTACTTTATATACATCTTTTTATTTTATATACTACAGAATCTTTCAATTGTTTTCAGTATTTTATATACTTTTCAAAAGAAAATTTATACAATTTTTATTATATCCTTTTCTCACGTCTAATCTCCGAGATAGCTGGACCGATTTAAACGCGACTTTCACTGATCGATAGCTAACATTATCATCGTTTTCATATAACTGTGGGATACATCTTTTAAAATTAATTTAGATGTAAAATCAGTGTCATATCCTTTCAGTATCACGAAGTTGTGGAAGTAGCACGATTGTAAATAATACCTATTTCATGAGTCCTGGCTATCCTGCAGCTTTTAGTGGAGGACAATCATGTAATATTATAGTACATCGATGTAACAACCAGATATGTCAGGTAAGACAATAATAGACCTATGAATTTTCCCAATAAAAACTTAGATCTTCAATAAGTATATATAACTGTAATTTATTATTATGGGCTCTCATATATTTATTTTCTCAACTAGATTCTTTATAAAATAGATATAAAAATAGTATAAAGAACCTAATCTGGAAAACCAACAGCAGAGGAGCTTGACCCAAGCTACCGATGGTTAGGGCCGCAGAGAAAGAAACCTCCTGACAACACGTGCTGTGTCCAGGAGTACTGCTTTTTGCATCTGTCCCTTGATCCAACTATCTAGCGAGATACTTTTTAGATGTTGGTCAAGACTCTTCGCTATGAGACCGTTCACGCTAACTGCTATAGAGACTATGACTATTATTATTATTGAAAACTTTAATACTATTAAATAAAATGAGAATAACTGTAAATTTACAGTGTGGCAGATACGGTTTTGTGTCTATTTCATTGATCATTTTCACAACCGAGGCATGGTATTTCTTGCCTTGATCCAGCGAAACATTTTATTACCTCTTAACGGTTTCTGAATTGACTGAATTTTCGGGGAAACAAAGTTTTAGAATCACATAGACGTATGTATATATTCCAATTTTTTTTATATTGTAACGTCGTTACGTACGTAAAAGATGACCTGGGAACATGTAGGCACTCTATGCAATACTAAATATAGTTGTTGAATATTAAATTTAATTATAAAAAATTACTAGCTGACCCAGCAAACGTCGTTTTGCCACAAATATTTAGGGGATGACTAAATAGGGGTAAAATTTTGGGGTTGTATGTATCTTTATATGTTGTATCATAAAAATATA
>JAOSYY010025133.1:0-10279 GCA_025727935.1 Hebomoia glaucippe | reverse complement strand
AATTTAGTAGGTTTTCAATAGATGGCGCTGTGTTAAAAGTACAAACTATTAATACTAATAATGCTTACTAATTACAAGTTAATATAACAAAAACCTTTGCCACAGCGACACGTGGCCGGCTCATCTAGTATATTATACAAGTATAGTCTTGTTTTGCCCACATACCGATTTTACAGAAGATCAATTTGCTTGTACAATAAAAAATATGATTTTAATTCTTCACAATTTTTGAACATGGAATTGGTAAAATCGAGGGTGAGTTACATATGAATTGGATAACCCGAAAATGGTACAAGCTATAAGCGATAGCGGATTTTTAGATTTTAACAAAGTAAAAATGAGAACACGATATCATAAGGTTACAAAAACTTCGAGATTTTAGATATATGTATGGTTTGTGTGTGCGATTTCTTAAATTCATTTATAGAATTGTATTCTTCATATCTTATGCCTTTTTTTAAAAAACCTCTGATGAAAATTATTATAGATTTAAAATCATATGTATGGAAAAATATAACAAACACCTTGTTAGTGGTAGATTATTATGGCAACAAAACATATGTTACATTAATCCAAGTGTGCCAGCCATTCCACTTGCCCTCCAAGAATCCTCCAAGAAGAACCTCCAGATCTAGGAGACATTCCTAATCTCAAGCAAAACTACGACAGCCTTCAACCTGGCTTTAAAGATAAGTCAAAATAATTAAGCAAATAAGCTTGCATAAATTTGTAATCGCTAACGCTCATGACTGCAGTAAATCATCATTCATCAACATCTCGTCGCATGAAAACGCGAAAAATATGCCAAGAATTCCTTTCAATTACTGACTTACGTGTTTCATAGCTTAATAGGCATAAATCGTTACAAATATATATTACGTTTCTACTCACAAATATTTATAAATACGCCTCATTCGATTTCCTTTGAGTATTTTTTGCTAAATTTACTGCGTAAATAGAAACATAGTAGAGTATAAGTGTAGCACGTGTAAGTTACGGAAATAAATTATCATAAATCTCATAAATCGCTTTATCGTTTAAGATGAAATTTGGCATAGAGATAGATGCAATGCGATTAGTAAAAATACTAGCACCGCAGGTGTTTTTATAAAACACTGCATTGAGTTCCTTATGATTATTTAATTAGATACAATATTTTTTAAATACATACAGGATGTTTGGGGACTGCTCCCGAAAACGACGACGGGTGATAGTACTAATGACACCTTTGATGAAGGGACGCAAGAAAATCGATCCTGACTAAAAAAAAGACATATTTTTAACAGTTTTTATTAGCATTATTTACGCTCCATCTTGTAAGTACAGCTAAATAAAACGGTAGTTTCATAAAAAATACTAAAGAAAAAGAACCAGCAATGAAGCATGATAACAAAAACAGCTGGACTAACATGACGGAACGAAATAACGCTAATAAAACGTTTTAAATTTTTTTTATCAGGATCGAATTTTATGCCGCCCCTTCATCAAAGGTGTCATGAGTACTATCATCTGTCTTCGTTTTCCGGAGCACTCCCCAAACACCCTGTATAAATGATTAGTTATAAGCAAAAACTAATTGTAATATAAGCTTCAGTCTTTCCTTCACTACGCTGGATATTTATCAAACAAGATAAAGGGTCAAGAGCCATTGCCTCCCAAATTATTAACTCAAACGAATAACAAGTATTATCTTAAACGACCGAGTTTTTGGTCAAGTTAAAATGTGGATTAAAATTCTGTTAATATCTATATGTTACAAGAGTATTGTAAGTATAATTAATGCTTTTTTAACAACATTCCCATATTTTCTGGGACAGACATATTTCTATGTTTTTTACTAGTAATAGTTAGTTATGAATTTCATCGCAAAAAAAAAGTAAAAAAAAAATATAGAAAATTGTATCTAAAGTGGGAAAATTTTGGCATTAAATTATATTTTCCTAACATTTCCCTTTGCTTTAAAGCTTAGCAAATATTAATTTTGAGGCTTTTCAAACAAAAATTTGTCTGTCCGCTTTTAACGGTTCGCTGTATAAGTTGTTTAAAAACAGATATTTAGTCAAATATTGGAATTCAATTTTATTTTGTGATAGTCATGGTATATCTGTATATACAGGATGTTTGGGGACTGCTCCCGAAAACGAAGACGGGTGATAGTACTAATGACACCTTTGATGAAGGAACGGAATAAAATTCGTACCTGACTAAAAAAAACATATTTTTAAAACGTTTTATTAGCGTTATTTCGCTCCATGATGTTAGTCCAGCTGTTTTTGTTATCACGCTTCATTGCTGGTTCTTTTTTTTAGTAAAGTAATGTATTTTTTATGAAACTATCGTTTCATTTTGCTGTACATACAAGATGGAGCGTAAATAATGCTAATAAGTATTAAAAATGCGTTTTTTTTTAGTCAGGATCGATTTTTTTCCCGTCCCTTCATGAAAGGTGTCATTAGTGAGTACCGAAAACGAAGACAGGTGATAGTTCACCTGTCTTCGTTTTCGGGAGTCCCCAAACATCCTGTATATACATTTAATCATAAATGTGGACTTGTTTTCTGTGTATATTTCCAGCTCACGACCTCCTTTGACCTTGGTGGAGTGATATCTGGTAATACTCTAGGTGGTGTTCCACTTGGAAGGTCACTTGGAGATGGCGAAGTGGACGTGGAAGGAGTCTGCTCAGCGCCCGGTATGGCCTGTCAGAACTGCACTCATGCAGTCACCTGTATTTCCTTGCCAGTTGGCTGGTTAAAGGTATTTTTATTAAATTTCTATGTTGTAACTAGATGACCCAGCAAACGTCGTTTTGCCACATAAAAATAGGAGTTGACTGTAGAGGGGCGAAAAGGGGGGTTGTATGTAATTTTATATGCTGAATCATAAAAAAAATAAAAACAAAATATCGTGTTGTTAAATAATAAAAAAAAATTAGGATTGGACCACCCTTAACAATTTGGGGGATGAAAAATAGATGTTGTCCGATTGTCATACCTACTGAATATGCATACAAAGTTTCACGAAAATCGGTCGAGCACTTTCGTAGGAGTATGGGAGCGAACATTGCGACTCGAGAATTTTATATATTAGATAAAAATTTGCAATTCAGTTTTAGACCTGTAAAATATCATTATATTGCTTTCTGTATAAGTACATCATAAAAAATACTCTTAAAGTTTAACAAATCATTAAATTCAATCGTACTTCTTTAAGGTTCCACTCCAGCAATGTCCTGATGACCAGACTTGTAACGCTCACCTGGGCCAATGTTCAACTCAGGCTGTGCCAGAATGTGCTGTGAATAGCCGGAAGTATCGGCACACTTGTGAACAGGTATATTAACACTTTCCAGAGACCAATTTTTATAACGGGTGTTAAGGGACTGCCCACGAAAACGAAGACAGGTGATACCACTAGTGACACCTTTGATAATGGCATTGAAAAAAATCAATACTGACTAAAAACAAATCATTTACGTTGTACAAGCGTTATTTCGCTCCATCATGTTAGTCCAGCTGTTTTTGTTATCGTGCTTCATTGCTGGTTCTTTTTTTAGTAAAGTAATGTATTTTTTATGAAACTATCGTTTCATTTAGCTGGAGCCACAAGATGCAGCGTAAATAATGCTAATAAAACATTTTAAACATATGTTTTATTAATCACGATCGATTTTTTCCGTCCCATCATCACAGGTGTCATTACTATAATCTGTCTTCGTTTTCGGGAGCGGTCCCCTATCATCCTGTATATTCTACAGTACTCTTCGCAGAACATTCTAGAGAATCGTGAACAAAATAAAACTAGTCAAATAACTCCGTAGGTAATAACTTGTAAAATGTATAATATCCCAAAATAAATAGCAAAAAGTAAACATGACATAATGAAGAAAATGAACTCGTCGAGCCGTTTTCTCGTTTCTTATACCAATATTTACTTATCGTAACAAGTTTGTACGGAATATAACAAATCACGTTTTCTTTCAGGTGGGAATATTCCCAGATGCCTTTGACTGCAGGAAGTTCCACCTGTGCTCTCCTCCTGAAGGTCTTCCTGATGGAATACCAGCTGACCATAGGGTCGCTTTGTGCCCGAGGCATTACGGATACAACCCACAAACAGCCCAGTGTTCGGTAATGACCATAGTCTAAATCAGTGATTCACTAGGGCTGTACGTTGACGTGATAAAAATAGGGGTTCAATTAGTAAGAGGGGATCTATAATGTTAAATCTCTAGTCTAATTATTAATTAATCTGTACTTTTAGTATATAGTAATTAATAAAGATTAAATGTCTATTTAAAACATCAAACAACAGCCTTTTCTCAAGGCATAAATATCTCAGTAGCAACACATTTTTTGACGTGATTTTCAATCGGGTTTACTTGATATTATTACGCGTTACCAGCAAGAAAATAAAGCTTATATTTCAGTGTTTTTAAATACCTACACAATAAAATTGGTTCCAGATCCGTCTCCAAGACGGCCAATGCACCGAAAAGCCCGTCCCCGACTGCCGAAGAGTGGGACAATCCGGCGCACTCGCAACCAGTAGCAACCATTACTACGTATGCCTGTCAAAACGCGGCGCCCTGACACCACAAATCTTCATCTGTCCACACGGCTGGCACTTCAATGGTGGCTTCTGCACAACCACTCTAGATGCACCAACAACCACCCCACCAGAACCCACCACGGAATCCACCACAGTCAAACCAACAACGTCGAGAATGGACGGGTTTTTTTCCACCGACAAACCGGACGCCGTATGGTATGCGCCGGACACGTTTTTGGCGGATAAATTCGATCTGTCCAACTATGAAGCGATTGACGACTCCCCAAATGGTGATGGATCCAACTCATTCGAAGAAAACAATGAGTTCTGGTGATATTTTAAAATGAAGTTATTAATAAGTGTTATTAATGTGATTTTTTAAGGTATTCGTTAGATGTTAGATGAAATAAAATTTTTGAAAATCGTAATTGTTTCGATTATAATTTATTAAGCATTTATTCAGGATCGTAACAGTTCAGTCGTAGTCTCTGGCTATCCGTACGGGAAAAAGGTGTGTTTGTATGTATGTATAATTAAGGTAAAGCAGTATTATAAATATGACAAAAATAGTATCGAAATATGACTAATGTTTGTATGTATGCTACGAGACACAATAAGAGACGAGGAGACTTTCAATCTTTTTTAAATGAAACTAGCTCCTACCAGTGGCTTCACTCGCGTTCACTTCGATTTTTAAGCTTCGGGTTACATTATTGGACTTTTATTAAAGATCCCTAATATTTTTGATAATATAATATAGCTTATAGTCTTCTTCGATAAAATTACTATCTAACACTGAAAGAATTTTACAAATCGGACCATCGGTTGCTGAGATCAGCACATTCAAACAAACAAACTCATCAGCTTTATAATATTAGTATAGTTAGTATAGATCATTATGAAAATCACATAATCCGTCTGAGGGAATGCATTCCTTACACTTGAAAACTGAAAATTAATGACGTTGGCCTTATTAGCCAATTAGATACCTTACTAATGAATTAAACTTCAAGTATAATCCTTTTTAATACTTTAGATTTTATTACGTTTAGGCCTACACAGATCCAATTTTCCTTTCATATTCAAATTATATGTTTCTCCATGCACTTTATAAGCGACACTACATCTATGTAGAGGGATTTATGACAAAAGTCATTACAATTTTCTACCTACAAATTTTGTTTAAGCAAAAAACATCAATATACGAGAAGGAATCAAAAAGTGGTGAGAACGAACCATGCCGTGCTTTTTGCCGGATCAAAACAAAGCCTTTTTTAACGGAAATGAAGCCCTTAATTTTTTTCGCGTTTTTAGCCTAATTGCTATTAAATCTAACCGGACATTAAAAGCGCTAGACGCGGTGTATAGACTCGGAGACTATGCAGAAAAATAAGATTATTAATTTACCAATAGTCTTTATATTCTATCGCATTCACACTATTTTTTTTCGTATATAACACACTAAGGTATGACTTGGGAATGAAAGTACGCAGGTTAAAGAAATAATATATACGACTGGTGCCTTCAGGGGACGACGGAATGGTAACGCCTTACAAAAGTTACATAGCAATGTTTCATTAAAACGTAAGTGCCATTAGTTAAATGAAAGGTTAACGGAGCCTAGCTCGCCAATTGAGACTTTGACAAATATTACGCTTTTCAAATATCCTCTCGACATTTGTCGCATTTTTAGTACTAATATTTTATTCTTGGTTATTGGACTAATGTATGACGTAATTATTAATCTATTTACTCTCTGATAAAGTTGATAAGTTAAATAGTTATTAAAGATTTTTTTTCACGTTTTTAGGCGATAGGAAGGCAAACGAGCATACAGTTCACATATACTAAGCGATTCCTGTCGACCAAGGACATCTCCAAGACCAGTAGATCTAGAAGACGCGTTGCCAACCTATGACATTTTTAGTGACGTTCTGCTGCCGGCCTTATTTTTATTTCGAGTTTTCAGCAATCAAAACACGCACAGCACTTCACAACTTTACGACCTATTTATATCACTAGTATACAGAGTGTTTGGGGACTGTTCCCGAAAACAAAGATCGGTGATATTACTAATGACAACTTTGATGAAGGGACGGAAAAAACATCGATCCTGACTAAAAAAAAGACATATTTTTAACACTTCCTATTAGAATTGTTTACGTTTCATCTTGTAAGTACAGCTAAAAAAAACCAGCAATGAAGCATGAGAACACAAACAGCCGGACTAACATAGTGGAACGAAATAACGCTAATAAGACGTTTTAAAAAAGTTATTATTGTTTTATTTGTCAGTACCTATCGATTTTTTACAACCCTTCATCAAAGTTTTCATTAGTACTATCACCTATTTTCGGTTTCGCGAGCCATCCCCAAACGCCCTATATACAAATATACTGTTAAAATGTACACTCTAAGCATCAAAAAATGTTTTCTAGTTGAGAAGAAAGACACGAACAAACGTACATGGAAACAGATTTTATATCGTCAAATTTCAATAGATTTCTTTTAAGATATATATCACTATTAACATGGCTTGAAAGCGATGGGTCTCAAGTTTGTTTTTTTGTAATTCAAATGGCAACTAACCTTCTAAAAGTCACTAAGCCAAAAGGATTGTCTATTCTTAAGTTCATGTTCGTAGTATAGTACAGGACTAAATGTATTTTATTGAGTTAATAACAATATTATATACACCAATAAGACGATCATATTATTCTTATAGTTTCAAGTGCTCCTTAAAACATTCAGCTTTAGGGAAATTCCCATGATTAACGATAAGTTTTCGTATTTTTAGACATATATAGACTGATTAGCTAAAAGACTTCTCAATGAATATCTCGCTTGGGAAAATAATTAATTACGCGGATATTATTACTGAAACAAATCATTTATACGAAATTAATTCCGTAAGTGCGCAAACTTTTTGTGTATCGATGTAAATGAAAAAAAAATGTCACGCTTTTGACAGCGCTTGACATTGACAGCTTCTGTAGCTCGACGTTCGGATTTTGAAACTCGGAAAATATAATTATAAAGACTGTTTGAGTGCGATACAGCCGTTCACTTGTGAAATATAAACCATTCAACATGGGGCAGACCCCATGTCCCATGTGAGACTTTGGACGTTTACTAGAATTCTCATATTTCATATTTTATCTGGCTTTTAAATATCGAAGTGTACCATAAGTTACAATATTTATCTTGTACTATGCAAGAGCAAAATAACTGTTAACGCCGTTAGAACCTAATCTTAGTATCCAAATACCACGCGAACATGACCTTTCCAATAAGACTATTATATAAGCCACTGCTACAAACGGGCGATTGAAACGCGGCGTTTATTTTATATATTTAGTTGTTTTTCTATCAAATGTTGTGTTTACCTGTAAGTTAGGTACATACATAGAGTATCTAATATATAAAAATCTCGTGTCACGGTGTTTGTAATTCTACTCCTCCGAAATGGCCCGACCGATTTTCGTGAAATTTTCTAAGTATATTCAGTAGATCCGAGAATCGGACATTTATTTTTCATTCGCAAAATGCTAACGGTGGTCCACCACTAAAGTTAATTTTTTATTTTTTTTCTTTTTATTTCTTTATGATATGGCATATGATAATACAAACAACCCCAAATTTTCACCACTCCTCAGTCATCCCCTACTTTTTGGCCACGATATATTTATGTGACAAAGGGAAGTTTGCTATTTATATGTAGTAAGTAGTATGTTAATTGTATGTATCTAGTTAGCAAGCCTTAATAATAAATAAACTTACCCTGTCCTTCGTTTAACTCTTAATAACTATAGCCAATGATAAGCAGTTATACAATGCAACTAGTCATAGCTACAAACTACAAAGAAACACTGTTTACAACACTAATTTCAACATTATCTAAATTAACATTTGACATCTGCTAACAGGCCTATTGTCTGTGATCACACTAATGCCAGACTGACAGATGACACTTAGAGACAGCCAATTGTGTTATTAAATCATAAATAATAGCAAATTAGGTAACAAACAATTTTTAATCACGTTCAAGAGTATTTAATTTAAAAGTATTCTTATGGGAAAAAATCCAATAAATTCATCACGTCACTATTTTTTATGTTTAATCAAGACATTTTGTATACGCCCAATATTGATATACTTCTGTGAGTAGACTACATTTTAAAGTTTGTTTACTTGATAGTGAGTGATCTAAAAGCCTTAAGGCTATAGCCATATTACATTAATAATCAGGAATTAAATATATGAGAGAAATTCAAAAATATATATTATATATTGTTTTTGAAGTTCATGGAACGAAGGCTGTATTTTTAATACCGCTAACCCAATTTAACTGAAGTCTCATAAAAGAGATGCAGACGCTTACAAAACGCTAGTGTAAACACAGCCTTATTTAAAGCACTCGACTAGCCGTGACGACACCATCGTACCATCCGTAACCCACGTCGAAAACAATCGCGACCCCACACCTTTGTCTTGAGACAAAGCCTTATTGATATCAACACATCTTCAGTGTATGGCCTAAGTGAAGTTTTTATCTTTTGTTACAGCGAATAAAAACCATTTAAATATACAGGATGCTTGGAGACTGCTCCCGTAAACGAAGACAGGTGATAGTACTAATAACATCTTCGATGAAGGGACGGAATAAAATTCGATCGGAAAAAAATCATATTTTTAATACATTTTATTAGCGTTATTTCGCTCCATCATGTTAGTCCAGCTGTTTTTGTTATCATGCTTCATTGCTGGTTCGTTTTTTTCGTAAAGTAATGTATCTTTATGAAACTATCGTTTCATTTAGCTTTACTTACAAGATGGAGCGTAAATAATGATAATAAAAAGTGTTAAATGTTTTTTTAGTCATGATAGATTTTTTTTGTGTCATTAGTACTATCACCCATTTTCGTTTTCGGGAGCAGTCCCCAAACAGCCCTGTATACTCAAGATGTAACTTAAGTATGAATCTAGTTTCATAACTTGTCAAGTCATTCAGTCCCAAAGACAGGGTTATTGTGAGCTTAACGTGTATGTAACATCGTTTGATGCACTTTATTTTCAATTAATATATAAGTTATGCCCAATTGTTACAATCATAAATAATATAATATGTATGGCAATAATGTTTTATAACCGCACTTCTTGCCTTTAATCAAAAATTATTGTTAAAACAATATTTATATGTACCTAAATATAATTCATGCAAATCAGTACAACAGGGTTGAAATCTTAATTTATTAAAATTTTATTATTTTCGTAATTTTCATGGTAGAAAAAAAAATTAAAATAGAGCATGCTATATATATCCTATAAATATAATTTATTTTTATATCAATTCATAACTATTTTTTAACCGACTTTGTCAATATCGAGACATATGTCTGTTATCTAGACGAAACATTAACAATAATTACTAAACTAATATTGTTAAATTGTATACAGACTGTTTGGAGATCGCTCCCGAAAACGAAGTTGGATGATAGTAATAACCTTTGATGAAGGAACACAAAAAATTCGATCGTGACTAAAAAGAAGATATATTTTAAACACTGAATTAGCATTATTTACGCTCCATCTTGTAAGTACAACGAAATGAAACGACAGTTTCATAAAAATACATTAGTTTACTCAAAAAAGAAGCATGATAACAAAAACAGTTGGACTAACATGATGGAGCGAAATAACGCTAATAAAACGTTTTAAAAATATGATT
>JAOSYY010025128.1:0-10295 GCA_025727935.1 Hebomoia glaucippe | reverse complement strand
ATTCCAGTCACGCGCCAGCGCGTGATCTACAGTGTCGAGTCAGCGCAATGAAGACGATCCCTTACTTGCGCGAGTTTTGCAGTTACATCACGCACTAGCACCCAGTAAATGTTATATTTTTATATACATACTACTTTTATAGCTGACACAAGCAATATAACTAAAAACCTATCAATTATGTTGTTCAAACCAAGAAAGCTACATTAAAATTAGACGCACCGAACTTACAACGCTAAATAACTTTTTTAGTGGGGTTAAAAAAAACATTCTGATAATAAATTTGGCCTACGCATAACTTATATTACTTTTAGATAAATTAAATACCTCCATAATATCAGCTATCTTAATCCATTGTTCTTGAGTGGGATCGATTCCTGTGGGATTGTGCGCACACGCATGCAAGAGGAAGACCGAGTTCTCTGGTGCATTCTTTAGGTCTTCGATCATTCCATCGAAGTCTATTGCGCAAGTTTTCGGGTCCCAGTACCGGTAAGTACGTGGTTCGGTGAAACCGGAGTTCACGAACACAAGGTGATGATTTTCTGAGAAGAAAATGTAACATCAAGCAAACATTAGCAAACGCGCCTAATTTAGACAACTAAATGCTCCGCGCCATAGTATCTACTCCCTGTAAAAACCCTTTAAAAGCGGATCAGCTGTATCGAATATTTAGACAGACAGACGATAATAATTTTATAAATTACGTTTTGCTATCAGTACATAAATATCATATGCATTGAGAAAAAAGTTATTTTGATATTTAGAAACCAGTCTGGCTTACACCGTTTTGAACTGAGATCATGTAATATTTGAATGCTCTAACAGATCAAAATTTTAATCTTTAGCATTCAAATTTTATCTTAATCCAACATCGAGGTCGTAAAGTTTAATTTTTAATTGAATTAAAAAATATCCGCTGTTATCCCTAAGGTAATATATATCATTCATAAATATTTTTAAAATTATTTTTTTATATTTGTACATGCAATAAATCGGTATAAAATATTAAAAAAATGGATCGGAAATAGCGTCTGTATATACAATTTATGTACCCAGTATTGGTTGACAAAATCGACATGGGCGCGAGTAACGCCGCGTGCAATTGTAACACCAACATTATATACGTGACGGGACCATGTTAAGTCTTATCTTACATTTTTTAATGTTAGTTAACCAATGAATGTTATCTGATTTTATCAATAAAACCATTTAGAATTCTGTGATAAAGAATCCGTTTGAGTAAATATAAACTATAAATATGATGAAACATTATCTACCTACTTATATGCAATACAATGTAATGATTGCCAATTACTCGAATTTCAATTAAACAAGTTGAGAACAAGATTTTTTCGTAGCTCGGGGAAGAAAACGATGATATGATTCACCTGGTCGCCTGTCCTTGGAAAACTCAAAGATCACGAGAAGTTGGAGACCCATTACCGGACTCAAGAACTTAACCATACTAAGACAAACACACGTAAAGCATAAACACCTCCAAATCCTAGATCTAGTAGACGCGTTGCCAACTTAGCTTGGCCATAGAAAATAAGTTATTATTTACAATGACGCGGCGATCACATTTTTATTTCGAGTATTCGGAAATACATAGACTTAAAACGAACCGCGCACGACATTTCTTAGCACAAACGGTAGTACGTGATACAAACGGAACTTATAATTTGTTAGAAATACTTTAGATCCATTTAACATACGAAATGGCTGTCTTTTTGATATAATCTTATGTTTTGCATAGTCGGCACACTTTTAAAATAACACCAAACAGCTTATATAATGACAAGTGTTCAAGATGTGTTTGCTTTTGAAGACAAGAAATGAATTAATTAAGAGCGTAGTTACTCACCCCATGTTGGATTTGAATAATAGAATGTGCTGTATTTGAGATGCTTGTTTAAGAATTCAGCACCAACTCTAAGTCCACCAGTACCGGATAATACTTGAACGCCGAAAGCCTGTGAGAATTTATAATTTATCAAAGGATTCATATAAATGAAATTGTAGTGTCTGTTTGTAATATCAGAATTGTACTAAACGCACATGAAACACAATGAATTCATTTTTGTCTGTGTGTTTGTTCTGGCTGATCTTCGAAACGACTGAACCGATTTTAACATGACTAAGCAACAGACAGCTGTTATATTTTAGTAATACTTAGACGATCGTTAAAATCCATTAATTTTGTTCGTCAGTCAGAAGGCAAACGAGCATACAGTTCACTTATATTAAGTGATGTCTGTTGCCCATGGACATCTCCAAGATCAGTAGATCTAGAAGACGCGTTGCCAACCTTAGCCTTAGTCACATAAGTCATTTTTGACGTGACGTTCTATATGCCGGCCTTAATTATTTTTATTTCGAGTATTCGGAAATTCATACACTGAAATCAAAGTGCGCATTTTCCATCTAAGATATATAGATCTAAACTGATCTCTGAAACTAAGATAACAATACACCTAGGCTAGCAATTATCTAGTATTTATCTATTCTTAGCTGCACTATGACGACAATAAGAAAACGTAAGCAAAAACAGAAAATAATAAAAAAACACATCATTATACTGATAACGTTTTTACGATAGACTGTAATTGTTAACACGGTATTGTTTGTTGCCCTTGCGACAAACAACTAAACCTTGGAAATCAATTTTAATCAACTCTCATATCGACTTTAAACTTTGTAATATATAGAATACCTACTGTTTATCAGAGTTGTTTCTATGATCAAGGTATAACCTTGTTTATGATCCTAAAGAGTGTTTTATCTAATGAAGCATTAAAGCCTGTTTTAAGAGTTTATTATTATTTTTTTATGCGATTGGAAGGCAAACGAGCATACAGTTCACTTATATTAAGTGATGTCTGTTGCCCATAGACATCTCCAAGATCACTAGATCTAGCAAACACGTTGCCAACCTCAACGTTTTATTTTATTTTTATTTCGAATATTCGAAAAATCATAGACTGAAATCGAAACGCGCATCACGACTTTTCCGCCTATGAATGGTGGTACGTGAGCCGGAGGGAACTTATAAATTATTAGAAGTTCCTCCCACCACATTTAATACTCGAAATACCAGTGTTTTTGATACTCGTCCGGCCACAGGCAGCCCGTACCTGAGGCAGAACATAAATTACATATTTTTAAAATGCAACTGCGTTCCGACCGGGACTCAAACCCCGTGCTCTGGCATCGCGGTTGATATACCCAACCGCTAGGCTACAGAGCCCTCAGATTAATATACTAAAGTTATAAGTAATGATGTATATACAGACACTTCAATTTAATTACTGCAATAGTAATCATATAAAATGTTTAATGGCAAGTATAAATATAGAAGTTATATTAAAAAAAGTTATATTAATAACGTTCTCTACATCTGAATGAATAAGTGAATATTTATTATTTTGTTACGATTTCACGTCTAAACTGCTAAATTGACTGTGACGAATTTTGCTGTTAAGACAAGAGGGATGATCGTATAGGTTGTTTGCTAATAATATAGTACAAACTCAATTTATGCAGATAAACTTAGTTTTTTATCACAAACAAATCCATAATTGCTACTTGCAATATGTTTTTCCTAGCTTCATCAGGTCAGCGTACAACAAAATTGCATCAGACTACAATAATACCTTTAATGTTTTGAATTCCATCAGAAAACGAGAAGTGGTTGAGTAATGACTTGATAATTCTGAGTTAAAAATATAGCAATTTAATATAGATTTATTAATAAAAAAAATTAATTATATCTTGTTTCTTCAAATTCTTCGGAATACCAATTATTTCACTCACCTTTCCTTCGGCAATTGCAGGGCTGTCTTCTCCTAACAGCATAGAAACTGATGCATTGCTGAATTGGTCAAGACCTATATAACATAATACATATCTAGATCAGTGTCTTAGACAAAGAATAATTTCTTTATATATATATATATATATTTTGTCATTATTATAATGTTTCTTTGTGATTATAAATATATGTATACTAGACATAATAATTATAATGTATAGAATCATTTTTATTAAGCAAACACATCACAAATATTTTTTTTTTTTTGATGTATATTGTTGATTTATATACAAACTTTGACTACATAATATCGAACTTATAATATGTAAAAATCTTTGGAAAAGATCTAGAACGATCACTGTATATATAAATATATAAACAACAGTTTATTCAAGAAACAGTTTTTAGTAATCTTAAAACTTATTTCGAGTAGAAGTCACTTCTGGTAATCCAGGTTTTAAGCGAAATGTTTAGTTTAGTTTAGAAAAGTGAGATAAATCTCACGATTTTGAAGCAATCAATCACAATTATACTTGACTGTTGTCCTTTAACTCAAGTTATATAATTTTTTATTAGCCTGTAACACAAAACCTTCCACTGACTAGGCGTATATTCTTCAAACAAAATTATGAGCTATTTTATCAAAATTACTAAGGGCCGAAAGACAGGATGCTATAAAAACGTAGGATCTAGTTCTTACCGAGAACAGGAAGGTACTCATGAAGAAGAGTTTCATCAGCAGCCATCTGTTTTTCCATCTTGCGCACAACGGGAAGAACCCATGGCTTTCCATTTTCATCTCTGTAGGCTATAAAAAGTTTTTAAGTTAAACATATCCATACTTTGGCAAGTATTTCTGTGTATAAAAAATTTAAACTATATCCGTTTTAAATAACTCATTTCCGACATAGATAAAAAATGAGCGATTGAAAAAAATATCAATTGAATCTAAAACTACGTACAATGTGAACTCAGTCAAAAATTAACATCATTCAATATTCATGCTGATTTATCACAATTATTTTATTATAAAATTACTGATAAGTAAAATAATTTACGTAAATAAGCTAACGCAATCTTGACCCTCAGTTAAAGTTCACAAGACGCAATATATGTAGATTTGTTTACATTCCAATTGGCAATAAACCAAAAAAAAATGTCAACTATTTAGATAGTTCAATACTTATTTTAAGACACTTCGCTTGACGGCATCTATGCAACTCGCGAATTCCAGTACACGGTTACATAATGCAAAAGTATACAAAACACTTCAAAAGTAATTAAAGATAGCCTAACGCATTAGATATACCGTAAAAAACTAAACTATTAATTAAAAATTTTACTAACCGCCAACTCCCAAATTCACTTTATTTTTATTAGTGTCATCCGTAAAGAGTTTGTTTAAAAGGAAAACCTCGATCGGTGGCCCTTGTTCAACAACCGCGAACCGGGAGACCATTTTTGCAAAGTATTTGTTTAAACACGTACGCGAACCGCGCGAGCCGGTAATAAATTGAACAGCGGTGGACTGTTAGCGCTACTTCGAATTTCTTATTTAATCACGATAACTAACAAAAGCCCGCACTTTATCAATAGTTTGGCAAAATTGACCTTTCGCAAAAACAATGTCAGTTATGTCATTCGCGTCAACGTCACAAGCAGCTGATGCGCCTAGATTTTAATGTTAAATCTAACTATGTACCTTTAATCACAAAATGTAGATCAATATTTTCTGTGACTTTTGACGGAGCAAAGAAGTGACAACACTTCTTGTTACATAAAAACGTTAATATATTTATTTGTTATATAATAGCAGCTTTTATCTACACGCATTTGAATGTAAATACGATATTTGATGATAATAGAAACACAGATTTTTCTGTTTCGCTGGCTATTCACAGAAATAGCCATATTTCGACAGAACCTTCATTAGACAGTTGTTATATCGAAGTAACTTAAGCTATACGCAGGGTCGGATTTAATTTTGTGCCGTCCTGGGGTACTGAAGAAAATGACTTAAATTTTATTTTAATAGTTTTGATATCCTATTTTTTAAGAATTAGAATAACTAATTGATTGCAGGAAATTTATTATGTATTATATATGATTTATTATACATCATGTTTTATTTATATTTATTCTTTATTTACTCATATATTATTTATTATATACTATAGTAATATAAAAAATATTTATATTTTTCTTAGAATTATAAATTTAACTAAACTATTTGAATAGTTTTTATTTAAATTTCCTATATTATAATATACAAAATAATTTGATACATTATACTTAAATTATGTTTCTTGAAAGATAAAATGTTTATTTAAATGAATTAGTTAATTATATATTGTATAGAAAATTTTTTCACACTTCCAAATTTTACCGCCCTAGAAGATTTGCCGCCCTGGGCACTAGCCCCGACTGCCCTAGTATAGATCCACCATTGGCTATACCTATATTTCCATCTCCATCGACATCGACTAAATAAAAGAAAATCTAAATTTATTGCATTTAATAATCTAATATTTTGTGTGCACTGGATTCCTTAGGAGTGGCACTCTTCCATCGTTAGGTCTCATAATCATGTACGTTTTTTTATATTCTTTATTGTCGCCGTTGTTTTTTACGTAACGATTGAGGCCAATCGTACCTAAAGTTAAACCAACTAAAGCACATATCGACGAGCACATTACTGATGGTATCTCCCAAAAACCTTGCTTTATGAGGCCTACAATTGATTTTCCGAAATTAACTTGATGTTGTATTGTTGGTGGCATCGGCATCTTGAAGTTTTGTCTTTCTCTTCACAGTTAGTAATAGTTATTCCGTGTAAGTTCGTAGCACCAAATGTTCTAAATTTAATTGTCAAAAAGACAGGTTTACTATTTTTTTTTAATTTGTATTTAGATGTCTTCATAACACAATGTACAAAAAGGAAAAAGGCGGACAGTTTTAGCACACGAGGCAAAAAATAATGAAGGACTATTCAATTATTTAATGAGAAACGCGCGTTTGCTTTATGTATACAAAAAAAAATTATAAATACTTTATAAGGGTCATAGATTTAAAATAGCCTTACTCCTTGTAATATGAGCAATATAACCAAAAGTCCTGTTCTAAGCTACACGTATAGTATTTTTGAGTTAAGCCGGGACAAACAGAAAGCCAGAAATAGACACAGATTGTATTAAGTGTGTTCCCTTAATTAATGCATATTTTATAGGAATTTCGAAAAGACTGGCATTTTAGTATTATATACAAAGGACAAAAATTGAAATTTTATCCTAACTAGTACATACAGGGTGTTTGAGGACTGCTCCCGAAGACGAAAACGGGTGATAGTAGTTATGACACCTTCGATGATGGGACGGAAAAAAATTCGATCCTGACTATAAAAAAGTCATATTTTTAAAACGTTTTTAGAATTATTTACGCTCCACCATCTTTGTATAGCTAAATGAAGCGATAACTTCATAAAAGATACTGAAAAAAAAAAACGAGTTAGAACTTACATCTTACTACAAAAACGTATACAATTTCACGATTACTCGTTCTTAATCATGCTCTATAAATTTATTAGGTATTGTTGAGACAATCATTTTTGGGATATGTACTTATTTCATCGAAAGATTAATATAAATAAATAATAATTAGACCTGGGTCGATCGATCGTTTCTCGCGACACAATTATGAAGTTATGAAGTGTTAGGATCATTTTGACTTCATCATTTGACCGACCAGTGTGTCTAAATTGATAAATAAATTGAAAGTTGAAACAATAATTCATTTAACTAACACTTTTAGTTAGCGGTATTATAATAATTACTACTTATTATAAGAATATAATCTATTACTCAGCACTCTAAGATTTTTCCTAAAACTTAAATACTGAAATACAATACGAGTTTATACCTTTATATTATATAATGAAAATGTACTGGTTGCTGTTTCTACGTTTAAAACATACCAGAAATACTGTTATTGGGGGCTTTATTAACGAAATATAACCCAAAACAGTGATTTTTAGTATTCTTATGTTTGCCTGTCTTTGTGCGTATTTAACTCGGAAACTGCTTAACCGATGATAGTATATGAATAGCGTAATTATAGATTCGATGGAATAAGTTACCCAAATATAACATGATAGACAATTATTAGTGTTTGATAAAATCGACAAAAGCATGAGCGAAGCTTTATCATATAAATATAACCTATGCCAGGTTATATTTATATGATAAAACTGAAGACTTTGTTTATTTGGTTGAACATGCGAGTCTCAGGAACAACTCGTATGAAATGAATAATTATTTAAGTGTTAAATATTAAATATTGATAAAGGCTATAGGCTACATACAATCATCCTACGATTAATAGGAGCCTGAACGAAATATGATTAAAATAAAAAATATATATTCCTTTGGAGAGCTATATAAATATATCGAAATATGTGAGAGTTACATGGTCATTTTTGCTTACGGCTTTCAGCTGGACACTTTTTTAGTTATTAACTCTAAATGTTGTATAATTATATATCTATATGGCGACGGCCTAAAATAGGGAGACGGTGAAGAAATTATTTTATTAAATAAAATTTGTCGATTTATAAATGCTTTTAAAGTCATTTATAAATGCGTAAAACATAATATATGTTTTTACTGGATTCCGAAGTACATGAACAAGTTACACAAAATCATTAATGTGGTTAATATATTTTAGAATTATAAATTGGGTTTAAAACAGAAAACATAGGGAATAATCTAAATAACAAAACCAATTTTAGGAATTTGTGCAATACACAATAGTTGTAACTTTTCATAAAACGCGCCCGTAATTACTAAATATTTCAGAAAAAAATGACACTGTCAAATTGTCCGATACTGTAAATTGTCAATTTGACAGTTTCGAATATCCATTTTTAGACTGTAAGTGGTCTGCCTTTATTGTTATTGCAAATACTTAAGTATTTAAACTATAAGCTCTCATATTACATAAGAATGGCAGCGCAAGCATCGAGAAAGACGCTTGCTCAGTTATTCAAGCAAGGATATGAAGAAATTCCTGAGATCTACGCAAGTACTGTTGCTGGACTATTTGGCATTGGCCTAGGGACATTAGGCTGTTACAACTACGTTCGAAGGGATGGAGACAACAAGAAATACAAAAAAGTCTACTTAGTCATGAGGCCTGACGATCCTAGAGTGGCAAAGATCAGGAAAGACTAAATCCAATGAAGTGCTTGGTTATCTAGATGCAATTATGTAATATACAATAAATATAGTGTTATGATCATCACAATGTTTTCATTTAAACTTAACTGCTGACTTGGGTAATGTGTGTGTAATTTGATAACTACTAAAAAGGTAATAGCAAACCAACCTTAAAAGATAGACTTGCTTTCAGTGACTTTTCAATTGTATTAATCCTGTAATACATTATTGTTCTGTAATTTTGACTGCACGTCACGGAAGCTCTCTAAGCAATAATTTTCGTATTTTGTCAATATTTTTGATGCTCCACTGCATTCTAATGTTACAGTTTAGCCTATGTTTTTTGATACTTGTTAAATTATGAACTGCCAATCAATTATTTATTTAAATCTTGCATTTTTGTTATTGTTTCCCCAACTGATATGTCAAGCAATTTAGGCGAGGAACATTTATATACAACTTACTAAATTTTCATCACCTATTGTCAATAGTTTAGGAATAATAAACTTACAAACATTGATTTTTATTATGAATATTAAACTTAATTTAGCAGCTGTATCAATAATATATGATATGCAAGGGCTCTGTAGCCTAGCGGTTGGGTAAAGCAACCGTGACACCAGAGCACCTGGTTCGAGTCGCATTCGGAACACAGTTGCATTTAAAAATATATAATTTGTGTTTTGCCTCGGGGTACGGGCTGTCTATGGCCAGGCGAGTATCAAAATCTCAGACATGAGTATTAAAAGTTGTCGGAGCAATTTCTTATAAATTATAAGTTCCAGCTGGGTCACTTACCACCATTCATAGATAGAAAAAAAAATTAATAAGGCCTTCAGTTTGACGCGTCTTCTAGATCTACTAATCTTGAAGGTGTTGATGGGCAACAGAAATCGTTTAATATAATAAGTCATCTGAATGCTCGTTTGCCTTTCTATAGCATAAAAAAATTAAATATAATTTAAAGACATAATTCAAATTGTTTATTTAGCTCCATTATAACAAATCACAGATATAATAATATTAAATTTGAAGTCACTTCTTTTTCCCTTTCCCTTTACTGGATTGTGGTTTTTGCTTGCTAGTCGATGGTTTGTCAACATTTTTCTTTTTCTGTAATAAAAATTTTGATGTTAATCATATTATTATTTTCACAAAATTTTTGAGCGATTGGATCAATCAAACAAAAACAGATGAATGGATTTAAATGCAACTTGATATAAATCTATTAAATCTATACTAATATTATAAAGCTGAAGAGTTTGTTTGAATTG
>JAOSYY010025126.1:0-10297 GCA_025727935.1 Hebomoia glaucippe | reverse complement strand
TTTGGGGACCGCTCCCGAAAACGAAGACGGGTGATAGTACTAATGACACCTTTGATGAAGGGACGGAAAAAAATTGATGCTGACTAAAAAAGACATATTTTTAACACGTTTTATTATTTACGCTCAATCTTGTAAGTACAGCTAAATGAAACATTAGTTTCATACCAAATATATTACTGTACTTAAAGAAAAGAAACTACAATGAAGCATGATAACAAAAACAGTTGGACTAACATGATGGGGCGAAATAATGCTAATAAAACGTTTTAAAAATATGATTTCTTTTTATTCATGACCGAATTTCATTCCATGCCTCCATCAAAGATGTCATTAGTACTATCACCTGTCTTCGTTTTCGGAAGCAGTCCTCAAACACCCTGTATACAAACAATTCTCGTGTCACACTATTTGCAAACCAATTCCGTTGAAAATTGCTGCTTTGCGGATTATCTGAGAATAGGTCGTAAGATATTTTTATTCCTATTTTTATACTATAAGTGTGACCCACTAGAAACTTGCTTTTTAATTTTTTATTAAATAAAATTCAAGTCATTGTTTTTAAGACTAAAAATTATTTTTTTTTCTCTCATTGCGGTACCAATAATAGAAACAATTTTTTTCGCTGACATTGCTCCAGCTAATATTCGAAACGGCTGAACAGATATTAGACGGACTTTCACTGGTTGTTATAGTGCATGACATATTTAATAACGCTCTTTTATTTGAGAAAAATGTAATTTGGGTTCCACACCCTATTCTAGAAACTCTTAAGATGCTATCAGCTAGCTTTACTAGCAAATAATTTCCAACCTATTAAGAGGTCGTTTCAACAGTTTGTTATTCTTTAAACTTCACGATATTATTAATTTCGACGTCACTGGGGGCGGCGGTTGCTTGTTGGCGCCGTCGGCTGCAGCCCATAACTCGCTCGTGGGTAATTAAGAATAGCGCGTCTAGCTAACTTAACGAAAAACATTTATAATATTACAAAGCTACACAGCTTTGTTTGGTTAGAGTTTAAAACCTATTTAATAACTGATTCTCTATTGCCTTGAACATATTATGGATTCAATATTGCATTAATATGTATACAATAATATATCGATTTTTACATTAAAAGGTCAAACAATCTTTGCCATTTTATAGTAACCATCTAAAAGCTTTGCTTTTGCGACTAATGCTGTATTGAATTGAAAATAATCTTGTAGATATCGCTCGGAGATCTGGACAAAACACTCGTTTTAATAGAGTACAAGATGTCTTTTTCTGTTGCTTTAGTTTCTATAAAATATTGTCTCTTATAATATTGAGGCACAGCAATTTAACGTGTAAACTAGCTCTGCCCTATGTCTTTACTCGCGATGATCTTACGTATACATAATAATGAAGAACATGGTGAGGATGATTTTTATGAAAAAAAGCTATTTACTCTTAAAAGCTCATCTGACCAAACAGACAGATGTAAAATTATAAGTAATATTTCTCTTACAACAACCGTATATATTTTCATTTGCGTTTAGAAAAGGAGATGTAAACTTTATATTAAAAACAGACACTTCACTTTTATTAGCATTCCCCGCTTCAGTAGAGTTCGTATTCAGTCCTTTAATAATAGAATGCAGTTCTCTCAACTCGATTGGAGAGGGTTTCGAAAAATAATAACGTTTAATTAATCACCACCAATAGTATTGCCACGTTAAGGACCGTTTACAAACAAAGTGCTGTATAAATTGAACTACATTGGATCCAGTTATACCAATAAAATCAAGACGTTTAATTTTGCATTGTACTGAAACATGTCGCAATCATGATAACATTTGAATATAGTTACTAATACCTATATATTTTATATATATTAGAGATGTTTGTATACATGGCATCGCTAAACTCAAAAACTATTTGTACTATTTTCATTATTATAGAGGTTTTTGGTCTGCTCCCGAATACGAAAACAGGTGATAGCAGTTATGACCCCTTTGATGGTGGGACGGAAAAAATTTCGATCCTGATTATAACAAAGTCATATTTTTAAAACGTTTTTTAGAGTTATTTGTGCTCCGTCATATTTGTACAACTAAATGAAAAGATAACTTCATAAAAAATACTGAAAAAAAAAACCAGCAATGAAAAGCAAATTATAGTTTGTAAATTGCACAAAAGGAGTAGTCAGTAGAAATAATTAAGCTCATAAATTAAAAATTGGAAATAACTAACGCTTTCTTGATCGGTGGAAATAATTAACGTATCTTCAATGACGGCTTCAGCCCCCCGCACGGAGAAAGGTTTGTTTGGCGAATTTCTCGCTTGATATCAGCGCGGGTCTCTCAAAGACGTACGTTCACCCGACTTGACCAGACCATCAACTGTTTTTGATTTGCGTTTCATTGCTTGTTTTTTTTTCAATATTTTTTATGAAGTTATCTATTTATTTAGTTGTAAAAACATAATGGACTGTAAATAAATCTAAAAAGAACGTTTTAAAAACATGACTTTTTTTATAGTCAGGGTCGAACTTTTTTCCGTCCCATCAAAGGTGTCATAACCACTATCACCTGTTTTCGTTGTCGGGAGCAGTCCAAAAACATCCTGTATAAATCTCATATATTTCAATTCTCAATTAGGTTTTTAAAACGCTGGATATAAAAGTAAATTACAAAAATAAAAATAATATAAAAAAACCTAATCTAGAAAACCACTATTAAAAACATTCGTGTTATACTAATTACGCTTTGACTACGATCTTGACATATTCCTAGTAACGGATTTAAGGTAAGTTATGCCAGTTTCAGCCAGTAGCTTCGCTCACATTCATTTGAATTTTACACCTTGGGTTATATTATTGTACTTTTAGTAGGATTCTTATTATTTTAAAATATAATATAGACTGTAGCCTTCCTCGATAAATGTACTATCCAAGACTCAAACAAGTTTTCAAATCAACAAAAAAACTCTTCAGCTTTATAATATTATAATACTGACAATATATATTTTAATACTGGCACGATTTTCTATTAAAATAATTATATTTTTTTTTAATATTGACAGCTGATCATTGAACAAGTATAAGAATCATTAAAATACATTGAAAAAAATAAAGCCGACTTCAAATTTAAGCAGCCTCGAAAATATTTTTCTCTACTCTTGTAAATATATTCATATATATATTAATTTAAAAGATACATGTTAGCTGAATTTGTAAACCTTTGAGGCATCTTTCGGGTATAAATACTTCATATAATGGCTTCAGGTGGGATTTAAACTGTTACTAAACTTGAATTCTCAATTAAAATACGAAAGATTTACTTTACAAAGCTCTAACGTTACAAGCGCTTATATAAAAGAGAGTTATTTGCATATCAAAGCGAACTAGATGTCTGATTTACTACTTTATCCTGATAAACGAAGTACGTAGTTACTTTAGTAACAAAGGAGTATTGCATAAAATGCTCTCATGGATCAATTAAAATTGTTAAGACATTTCTATAAGTAGTTTTTATATTATATTTAGAGCATCGACTATAGATGCAGATTATAATTAGTCCTTTTTCTTACTTATATATAACGTGAAGCATTTTTTTTTATATGGCAAGAAAATACAACTATTTGCCAGTGTCATGTTAGAAACGTCAAGCAATAATTAAGCATTTTGTTAAAAAATTACTTGAATGTCATATGTCAATTACTTTATGTTGTCAATTGTCTTTGTCAATTGATACTAAACTGACTGTTGACAATGGCGATTTATACAGATGCAATTAATAGTTAACTGTCAATGGGCAATCTCCGCAGTGCATATTTGTCCTTTAAAATGTGAATCGTATGATGGCGCTGTGTTTTCATCTGGGTGTATTTCATTTGAAAATATGACAAGAATAGGAACGTTATTTGATTTATCTTTTTAAATTTTGCAACAGCTAGTTATATATTTGAATCATCAATTTTCTATGTTAACTTCGGCGTCCTTCACATCAATTACAACAGCGTCATTTGAACTGTATTTTCATCCATACGGTGACCAGATTTCTCCTATAGAAAATTCTCCTTATTTTTATCCCCATACATATTAACACTAGATTGCCTAAGAAGTCATTTTAATCGCTTTTAATTAGATTTTTATTTTATTTTTTATCTGTCACATGATAACACAATGTCATGTAGAATCGATTTGGGCATATACTTGATAATTTGCAGTTGTTCAATAATACTTGTTTTTTGAATCTTTATACTAGGTCCGCTGTCACGTCTCGTTTCTCTAGAATGGCAAGGGTAAGGAGAATCATTGATTGAAACGAATCGATACGCTTTGACAAAGCGGCAACACCACGAGTTGTGCACATATAGATTGGACAGGACTTCTTTATTCGCGCGCTCCAAAACGTAGTACAGTTGATTTATTTTGCGCCCATATAAAAAAATTCGAATAGAAGAGGCTATAAAAATATTAATAATTAATTTTAGTCGAATGTTTTTTACAAATGTATACTTCCACAGACAGACAATATACGAGATAGTACATATTGTTTCAGTCTTTCTAGTGTTAAAGCTGTTATATGTTGTTACTCATATTGATACTTTTCATAGGATAACATTATACCGACACATACTGACATCGTAATTTTCTTTCAGTTATCCCTATAACAATTTATATCAGATGGAGCTAGGAAAATAAAACATCGCCTCTCATTTATTTATTTATTGACATTCAATACATGGTTAAATATTTATAACATTGTGTAGGTATATTGAAAATTGTGAATATTGTGATTTATTATTATAACTAAAAAAGTAATAATTATACTGTAAATTTTATGACTAGTTGTATGTAAGATGTCCTCCATCTTCCTATGTCGGTTAATAAAATATCCCTAACAGAAATTGAAATTTTTATTGATGGCATGAAAATAAAATGTTTAATATACAGAACAAACACAAATACATGAAAACACCCTTTAGGGAAGATAAAATAAGCATAATTGATTTATTTTTTATAACTTTGGCATTGAAACAATATATTAACATTAAAATATATTAACTATTTCGAAAATATCAGAATGATTATAATCATATAATTGAAATCATATCAAATATTACAATAAGTACAATACAACATAAAAAATATCAATAATTAGATAAATTAATTAAACAATAACTTAATTTCCCATTAAAATAAACATTTAATAATAATAATGTTTGTGATGAAATAATTATAAGTACTTTAACTAAATAATTATTGTATCTTTCAAAATTGGCGGAAAATTTGACGCTATCTTGACAAATATAAGGGACATAACTAAAGGATTCATCATCATTAATAGAAAAATTCAAAGTCATATAAAAAATTCTTAGCCGGCTATTCAAAAAATAGATTCTGTATTATAATATTTGTAAAATTTAGACAACACAATGAACACAAACAAACATTAAAATTAGAAATTAAATACACAATAATTGTTCCTAATACATATCATTAAAATTCCACAAACATTTAATGTACTACTTCTTATCATTATTTTTGTAACCCACAAAGTTTTCAGAATTGTCATGAGATTTTTAGTTAATGTTTTGAAAATTTTGTTAATTTGTTTGCTGTTTGTGTGTATACATAGCTATGAATTCAGAATAGTAGACGAAAAATTTCAAATGGAATCAGATAGTAATTTCACTAACAATAAATCTCATGATAATTTTTGAGCATAATACGATATAATCTTAATCTATGATAAATATCATTACTGTTGGCGCCTCATTCTGCGTTCCAATTTTTTGCGTTTTTTTTCATCTAGCTCCGAGTCCTCTGGAGCCTCTTGGAAGAACCAGGGCCCCAAAATATTCTGCCACAAAAGCCAGAATGCCCTTATAGGAATCAGCAACAGAAGTAGCCAGAAGTAATTCGACATAACCGCTGTGATGTGTGTGAGTGCTGTCAAAATGACTACATCCTTGATGTGCCTGCGAACATATTACATAATAATTCTAATAAATTAATATTCTCTTAAAAGTCTGTTTATTTAGGTATATATGTTTGTGTTTATTGAAGTATATTTTTTAACAATGTTTCTATTTACTGTTAAAGTTCTTATGTGCAGTAATTTTGACAGAAAAGGAAATTCATTTTTCAGCACATACAAATTATACACTTAATCTGGGTTTGATAAAAGTATATCTATTTGACCAATGAATCCTAATTACTTTTTCAGCACCAGCTCAGTGGCAAGTTATTATAAAGTGAGGTTCAATCTTTATCTGTCAAAGATTGTGTGAATAAAACTTAATAGTTGGTGTACTTACTCTGCCATTCCACCTTCCATGTTCAGATCCAAGCCGGGGTCAACGAGTTGGCCTTCTTCAGTATAAGTTGGTCGACTTATGTATTTCATTAGTTGGTAGCAGACAAAGTAGATGTGAACAACCACCACATTCATAAACTAGAAATTTATGATACAATGGGTATGAAGAAATTCTTTGTAACAATTTGTAGTAATCCTTTATTTTGAACAATAGAAACCATCTCTGAGACTTCATTTGTACCAAAAATTGTTTTGCAATTTAGATGGGAATAAAAATTATTTTGCATTTATAATAATAATGAAAGCCTTTATAACAATCTATAGTTCAAATTAATTTACATTTTTAATTTAAGATATTGATAGACATTTATAATGTTTATATAAAAAAAAATAATTGCTGGTTATTTGTTTCACTATAACTTGAGAATATCTAGACCTTTTGAAATTTGGTGGTGGGAGGAACTCCTAATAAATTATGAACTTTATGCTCATTTGCCTACCTATTCCATAAAAAGAAAAATTATACAATAGAGAGCTTTGAAACTTCAGAGCTGGTCAAACAGTTAGACAATGTTAGTTTACTATACTGACTTGTTTTGTGTATTATTTTTTGCCAATTTTTAATTACTGACACATTATTCAATTCTATGGTGGGACATACTCCAGGCTAACTTTTCTTAGATGAAAAACAATAAAGCTCTAACCAACATTTATTGAACTTGGTAAAATGTCTTATGTTTAATATGGGAAAACTTACTATTAGCCAAGATCTTATATCATCATGGTAAATACCAAACATGATGCAATTATAAAATAACCCAGCGGCTCCTGCCATGTTTCTGTAGAAGCTAACGGTTGCTTCATTTTCTACCAAAATCTGTTTAGCACCTTTTGTAGGGGCTTTTTTTGGTTGCTGTAACAAATAAACATAAACTATATATATTAACTAGAGGTTCATTTTGAAATGCATAGATGATGACAATGAAGTAAACGGAGCCTATGTTTTGTGTTATAACATCAACTGTCTGCTATCAAAACCGGTGAAACCCTTTAGGAGACTAGTCAAAGTACCTGATGCACAAAAATTTTATAAATCATGTCTCTCTTATAAGTACATGTGCATTGAAAAAATAAAATGATATTTTAGTATAGAAATGGACGCTTTAAGCTTATTATCATTACAGAAGCACCGCCGCCAGCTCTACGATGCCCTTCCTATCCAAAGGTAGTCG
The DNA here is from genome assembly GCA_025727935.1 of Hebomoia glaucippe. Classification (NCBI taxonomy): domain Eukaryota; kingdom Metazoa; phylum Arthropoda; class Insecta; order Lepidoptera; family Pieridae; genus Hebomoia; species Hebomoia glaucippe. Next base: position 2,778 of record JAOSYY010025126.1, on the reverse strand, counting down.
AATAACTCTTCGATAGAACTTATCCCTGTCCACTCTCTGACGTTTCTCGGCGACGGCTTTCTGCGATGCCTAGCGCGTCTCAACCTCTTAACTTTGACCATCGTTATCAATTGCACGAATGTGTTTCTATCGTGGCAGAGCATGTGGCCGATATAATATAGTTCAGTCTTTTAATAATTGGTGAGGGATACATATCCCGGTCTCAACTCTGTGACATGTTTACTATAGTCTTTATGAAAAACACTTAAGACTGCTGCGTCCGTCGTAATATGTTATCCGAAACAAATATTCTACAGCCAATACACGTGTTAACTCGCCTTTCATTTCGTTTCGTTAGCTTCTTATTTCATTAGGTACTCACATACCTAAAATTGCCATCAATTTTAGGGTCATAGACACGCTGAAGGGCGGTGTCCTTGCTAGCTTTCTGGGTCCAGCTAATGAGTAACATGCGACGACAACAACACATCTCAATTGCCTGTAGGCGCTTTGTAGTATCTGCCTTTAAAGTCCATGTTTCCCAACTGTTCATTACGGCAAGCCATATAAAACAGTCTAGTAGCTTTACTCGGAGCTTTATGTTCAGTTGACGGCCGCATAGAACTTTCATTTTCTTTGTCTTTATCGCCTGATCGGACTCCAATATTTCATTTATCCAACAAGCTCTCAAGTACCCTACTACACTACGCAATATTGCCGTACTCGCTCTAGTTGAACATCAGCCACTGCTGTTTGGTTTCAAAGTAGGCGTTCTTGAGACGACTGTGTACATGGTTTCATATATAATACCTGTCAATCTTGCTCTTTCGCTGTCCTTAGCCCTGTTAGTCATAGGTGGCAGGTCAGTCTCTGAACCGTGTCATCTGCATAATGCAAGTTGTTAAGAATTCTACCATTGATCTATATTCAAGACCTAGACCGTCACATGCTCTAGTCATAAAGGAATTTGAATATAATTTAAAGAGCTTAGGAGACAGGATGCAGCCTTGCTAGACCCCACGGCAAATTTCAATTGGCTTTGTATCTCTCATTTTAAACTGTTACTATAACTATCCTACATAAAGATTTTTGATACTACTGCCATCTTTTCCATCTAGACCTCTGATACTTAAAAATCTTAGGAGTACTTGGTGTTGAACTCTATTTGATGCACTTTTGTAATTGATAAAACAAAAAATAATATTGGCTTGGCATAGCCCGGGAATTTTGCACAAAATGGCTCCTTGAGTGCCAACGCCAGATCTAAATCTAAATAGACTATCTCCCAGTTATTCATCACATTTTGGTCTTATTCTATATTGTATGATGCTCAAAAATACATTTAAAACATGACTCATCAGACTACTGATCTGACACTCTCACACATATTTGAAATTTCTTAAGTATTGTAATGAGTGCTGATTTTAGTCAATCACTAGGAAGATTGCAAGAGTCACATATGGTATTAAAAAGTTGCGTGAGAATGTTCATCTTGTCCTCTTCTACTAATTTTAATGCTTCGATCCGTATGTTACCTGTTCATGGAGATTTGCCAATTATTGTAACATAATAACTTTAAGGCACAATTCTATTAAAAAAGAAAGATATATACTAAAAAGGGTCCTTAGGTTGCGCCTTAGCTTACCACATCAGTTTCATATTACCTTTATTTTGAATACATAAAGGCTTTGACATAAAATTAATTCTGGAGATAAAATTTAAGACAGTTAAGTAGTCACTAAAGAGCTAAGCAGCTGTTATAAAAAAGTGTCTTCATGAAATTAGTTAAGAAGTTCTTTCAAACTGATATAAATTGAATTACTTAGAGGGAATACTTCTGTAGAGAAACCATTAAATGATCTCTACTGTCTCTTTTATGGCTACCTTATGTTTTGTAGATTCCATAATGCTTATATACCACAGTGAATTTAATTTCTCTAAACATTTTCTCATTTCTTATTCAATCAGATGGAATCCTAGGCAAAGCGCTGTATAATATAAGACATTGATTTGTATTGATATATTGATAGGAGTGGCAATGGCTTCCCTTCAAAATGAAAATAAAGAAGGCTTTATTAATTGAATACTTCATGAGATTTTATTGTGAATAATGTGTTAAAGACTTACTGGGGGCATGGTGAACAAGATTTTGTAGAGTAGTTGTAAACTGATTACGAGTTAAATCGTTCCAGCACTTCTGACCACTAAAGGTAATAACTGATTTTAAGTCATAAAATATATTAATTACATTGCACACTGTGATATATGTAGTATTTCAATCAGAAAATAAAATCAATACTCTAGAATTATTGCCCCATTCGATAATTCTTGCTTCCATAGGTTAACCTATGGTTAATAAACTCTATTTATCCAGTTCAGATCGCAGTTTACGTCTCTATAATTGCACTATATTCTGTGAACGTTTGCTAACGTCATAATGAATTGACAAATGTGTGATCCATGTTGGAACTCGTTCAGAAATATAAAGTTAAGTTACAACGTAATTAACTTTTTTGAAACCTAAATATAAAATATATATTTTTTAATTATTTAACACGCATCTACAGGCTTTTTTACTGTACTTATATATTAATGTCATGTTAATTTTCATTTTTGTACTGCTAACTAAAAGTATTTACGTCTGTATTTACAAGTCTCTATGTATTAAGTACTCTGTTTACATTTGTCTCTTTGCATTTTCTAGTCTGTGATATCTATGGAGTAGAGATGAGACATACTTGTAAATTTCAATACCAGGGTTTTCAAGTATGAGTACGTAAAAATACCAGGGGTGAATAC
>JAOSYY010025125.1:24286-55096 GCA_025727935.1 Hebomoia glaucippe | reverse complement strand
ATAATGATTAGATTGAACTTCTGATCATGAGTCATTAAAAATCAATATGTTAATTGGAAAATTTTTACGTAACCATGGGGGGAGATGGTTAGAGCTTTGCTTACTTTGCTGTTGAGAGGGGGAGGGGAGGGGGGGGGTGTTTAATAATTGTATAAATCCGCTTAGGTAATACTTGAATGGCCCCTTATTACATTGGTGATAACACGGTATATAAATAAAACAAATAAATAAGCACATGTATTAGGTACTCATATTAAATTTTGGACCAATGAATATACCAGTAAGGTAGGCATACTAAGGATTTTAATATACGAATTTTCGAAATAAAGTGCATATAAATTTGCTTATTATTTTAATGACAATAATAATTGCAAGTAAACAGACCAAGACATTATTTCATGGACAATGTCATGTAGGTGAAGGAACTACTGATATGTGTAACTCACATGTCTATAAATGTTTTGCACAAATGGTGAAAAATAAAAATACTGAACAATTTTTATCGTCTATACATTAATTAGAAGAAAGTTATCTCAAAACTAGAATAGTGAGCAAAAAATAATCATCTTAATTGTACTACTTCAGTACAATTAGGATGATTTTTTTAAACTATTAAACAATGTACTGTTCTGTCTACTATATTTGCATATATAAAAATAAATGTCTGAATATTTCATATATTTAAACTTATTTATGTTGGACTGATTAGGATGAAAATAAGTTAGATATATATGTATTTCCAAAAAAAAACAAAAAATAGTTAACGTGGCAATTAATATTTTATATAGAATGGTTTTCAAAAATTTCCTTATTTTATTTAAAAATTGGTACTTATGTCTGAAATAATCCTATATTTAAAGGTTACCGTAAAAATAGAAATTATAGATTTTCAAGGGAAATTGATTTCTATGATTAAATAAGACTTCTTATATCTGTATATTAAAAAACATGGCTAGAAGAAAAATCATTTTTCAAGTATAAATTAAAATACATTCTTCAACTAAATTCTATTAGTAGATAAATTATTATGTAAATATTTTACACCATTGAAAAATTTATTAAGATGAACATAACCATACTTAACAAAACTTATTCAGTTAAAACATTTTGTTACATAAAATTAAAAAGAAATTAATTTTGAAGCCATTAATTACAATTCACCTTGATAATTAACATTGAAGATACATATTATATATAACAGGTCAAGTTCATATTTTCAATGCTTTATGATACAAAAAAATATGATTTTAAGTTAAGGAACTTTTACCTCAAGGGTACATTGGACATCGAAAAATTACATTATCAACTAAAAATTGGCAATGCAAAATAATAATTCTTTAATCTTTTAGTCTTGAAGTCGGATTAAACTTTTATGGAGATGGAATATATTGAATTAAGTCAAATATAAATCTATTCTTATTTTACTCAAGCTATAGCAACATTAACATTTGTAATAATATCACATTAAGTTCGGTTTAACTCTACTTGTACCTGACTAATAAACATTGTTACCAAAACCTTGATGGTTATTTACCACCAATTCATAACTCCCCACCATCTGGATGTTCCTTATCCTACTAACTGGGGTTCTCACAATACATACTCTTCCATATCTTGCAGAAAATCAGTCATGCTTTTACCACAGCAATCTGCCTGTCATCTGTTCACACTGTTTTCTTTCTCAAATCAAACAAATACTGTTATATGAAAATGAAACTTTGTTTGCATATGTGGTATTTTCTTTGGTAGTGATTTATATATATACGGAAATTAACATTAATGTGCATTATCAGACTAGGTAGTCTCTGTTAATCTGAACATAATTGACTTTTAAATTTCCTACAGATTCAGCTGTGATACTTAAATGATGATATGACATGCTATCAATATCTTATCTTGTTTCAATAATAGTAAGTTATCTAAATTTATAGTTTTGAATCGAGGAGATTTAAATAAAACAAAATTCATAATTTAATAAACTGATGAATTGTCATTAGATTATTATCTTATATTCAGTAAACAGCTTAGACATAAAAAATGATGGTCATATTATTGAGGGAATTTCTATAGAATATAATTAATGAATTATCTCTATTGATTTTTTCTACATAGGTAGCAGAGTCATCCATATGTGCTGCTATCACAGACAAAAAAATATTTTTATTATTACGAATCGAAAAACATACATTTTCTAAAATTTCATGACTTCAAAAAGCGTCTGCGAGATTAGTACGAGTATGTTTGTATCTTTTGTAGAAAAATTTCTTAAATCAGTATCTTTTTGACGTAAGTACATACTAAGACATTCCAATGAAATTAATTATATTTTTATTTGTTTTTTATATCATAATACTGAAGAAGCTAGATCTTGTCCCAGCCATTGAAAAAAATGCATCAAAGGGCAAACAGGAATCGCTTCAATTACTTTAATTATTGATTTAAGTTTAAAATTATTCTTACCTTTATGTGAAGGGTGTCTACGACTTATGTGAAAAATCCATGAATAAAATCGAAGCAAAATATTGATATTTCACAATCACTTTAACACAACACAAGAAATTACACACGAAGTATATTACGACGTTCAAGATGAATCGAACTCAATTACGCTGACAACAAAGTTAGATAGGTACGCCCTTTTAATATTTTGCAAATAATTAATTTAAAAAACATATTAACACCACTTCGGTACCGTATGCATATGGTATATTTTTTAATGATTCAGATGAATTTTCATTTTAAACTTCAGAGAATAAACACGTACAGAAACCCTTCACCTCACAACTAAATTATGAATACGAAATTTTGATTTAGGGAGTCGATCGGTCAACAACCGCTTGACATCTGTCTAGTTTCTAACAAACTCAGTTGTCAATACTAGTTTTAATGTTGCCATTTTTACAAAATTACCTCTGATTTGTGTAAGAATTCAATTTGGTTAACAACCTGCGTGTTTCTCGTATTTTTACTTCGTTTAAAGATATTTTGTTTATTATTTTACGAAGTCTATTTACGAAAACTCTTATGAGTTATATATTATGTATGAAGTTCAGCCGTAGATTTATTACGTCATGCAAGAGATTAAAAATATACCAAGTTTAGCGTTTCTGATCAACATTTTTATAAAATTAATTGTTACTACTCTTGATGTTACTTGTAATTTATTTGAAAAGGCTATTAAAAGAAAGATTTTATCAGTCAAAAAAAGTTTCTATTGAAAGATGACTTTTCTTATCGATTTTAATTTTGTCTACTTGCTAGCAGACAAATATAAGACACTGGGATCTTAATAACTGTTGACATTTCATTTTGTAATAATAGTTACAAATAAAAATTATAACGAATTATAAGTTTATCACATATTTTTCATACAGAATATATTTAGAAAATACGTAAAAGTACAGATCATTATATCTTGCTCTAGTTAAAAAGCTTATTTGAAACAAAAAATAACTAAACAAATGAGCAGAATATTTAATCGTTGTCAAAACTAAAAATACATATAAATTTAAACATTTATACGTTATCTTAATATTGCTCAAGTTCAACTTACGATTAATAATAATAGAATCTCGGCCTCATTTATACCGATTTTATAAAATATTATATGTATAGTTTTATTGGTATTATTGGTTATATTTATTTTTATTAACTACTAGTATATGCAACATCATATTGTATGCAACTTCGAGAGGATATATTATGTTATTATTACTAAACAGAATATTGTGAACTAACCATTAAAATAGACATTGTACCAAGGACTTTTAAGCCTTTTTATAAAGAATTGTTGCGTAACTCTAATTGTTTTTACACTAAAATAATATTTCAGTATAAATCAATAATTTTTGAAATTAGCGCATTTAGCCAAACAAACTTAACAATATATAGTATATAAACATAATTCTAATAAAATAATTAAGCTGAATAAATGTTACGCAATCTTGTGAATTCGAAGTCGTATTAGGATGAGATACTTAAATATATGAAGACAGAACAAACGAGTTTTAAAGGATATGTAAGTCAGTAATGTAAAACTTGATTTACTTTCCCAAAAGAAACTAGGTATTTATTTTCTAGTCCGTGAAACACGCTAGTCAAGTTATGACATTGAAATTGTAGTAAACTTCAAAATAATGATTATCATTAAAAAGTAACACAGTGATATTCAGTTCATTTAATTGGATTATAACGGTGTGACAGGTTCTAAAAGCATGATTATAAATGTTTATGATGAAATAAATTAAAATCTAATCAGTGTGACGTACTTAGTAGAGAACTACAGTTTATGTTATAGTTTTGTGAGCTGTGCAAAAGTGAATAAAGTGTTTTCAGACACGCATGCTCAAAAATGGCGTTAAAGTGTAAGATTATTCTAATTACATACTTATTATCTATAATGGCTTTTGCAAAGTGCCATGATCTAAAACAGGTTCTGATTTTGAGTAGACATAACATTCGTGCGCCATTGTCATCAAATTTAAATCATTTATCGAATAATTCTTGGCCAGCTTGGGATGTCGAATCAGGAATTTTAACTGCAAAAGGAGCTGTGTTGGAAAGTTACATTGGAAATCATATATCTAATTGGATGGTTAAAAAAGGCTTATTATCTACTGGTTGTCCTGAACAAAGTTCCATATATGTTTACGCGAATACACGACAAAGGACAAAGGCGACTGCAAAAGCGTTTGTGGACGGTGCGTTCAAAAACTGCAATATCACTGTTTATAGCAAAAATACTAGCAACATGGATCCAATTTTTAATCCAATACTCCACAATGCATTAATAGACTTGAAATCAATAATAGTAAAAAAAATGCAACAGAAGTTAGATAATCTTAAATTTAAAAATGCATATTCAAAATTAAATGACATTGTAAATTTGAAAGAAGCCGATGTTTGCAAAATTGATAATGTTTGTGATTTTACAAAGGCAAAAGATAGTATTGTGTATGAAGTAGGAAAGGAACCAGATATAAAAGGTCCATTGGCTTTAACCAATTCTATAGTTGATGCTTTTCTTATGAGTTATTATGAAGGTATGGAAATTAACAATGTTGCCTGGGGTAAAATAAAATCCCCAGAAGACTGGCATTTATTCACAAGAATTACGCAGGGAAATCTTGATGTTAGATTTAACTGTACACTATTGAGCAAAGATGTAGCAAAACCCTTAATCAATTATATATACAATATCTTAATAAAAGAAAATTCACCAAAGTTTACGCTTCTTGTAGGGCATGATTCTAATTTGAAATCAGTAATGACGGCTATTGATTTTAAGCCATATATATTGCCAGCACAATACGAACTTACACCTATAGGTGGAAAAATAATATTTCAGAAGTGGCACGATAATGAAAATAATAAAGATTTACTTAAAGTCGAATATATCTATCAAACTGTGAGTCAATTAAGGAATGGTGATATATTATCGGACAGTAATCCACCTCACCGAATAACTTTGGAAATTAATAATTGCAATATTGATGCTGATGGTTACTGTCAATGGGATGATTTTATGTCTATTTTAAAATCAAATATTATTTAATAGACATTAAAGACAATTATTACAATTAGAAATTCATTTATTATGTTTGAGTTTTAGTTCTTAATACTGTCATTAACCGTTAGTGATGTTCTGCAAATAAGCGGAATTATATAATTATTGGTGAATATATATCATATTCAAACTCTATAGTTTTCAAGTAATAAACCTAAAAATGTCATCTGTCATTTATCAATGTCATTTTACTTGACATAGACAAACCGGCAATCAGCGCGAATGTGTTGAAATTGAATTATTTACTTTAATTAGATGTTACAAAATGTATATTATATGTGTAATTAATTAATAGGATTTTTTACAACCACATTTGCTTGAAATGTTATATAACAAAATGTCAGAACTTTGGTGTTTACATTGAAATATGTAGTATTAACATGTCTGTTTATCCTACGTACTTTCACTGACCTTTTAGGACGGGTTATTTTTGTATAATTATTTGTAGTTATCAAGTCTGTTTTGTAACAAACTGACGCAATGTTTGCGCGCCAAACTCTTTGTTTGAGTTTCTTTCTATTTTCATTATTAACTTTGAGTGTATTTTTGTTTTTGATTATATATGATTTTCCAGAGAACAGGTATCAGTTACAAAAAATAGTAATTTTAAGCAGACATAATTTAAGAACTCCATTGTCTAGAAATCTTAATAAAATCACTCCATTTACCTGGCCTGTATGGCAAGAGAAACCTGGTTTTTTGACAAAAAAAGGTTTTATATTAGAAGGTTATATGGGAACTTTCTTTAGATACTGGCTGAATACTCATGGATTATTGCCATCTGGGTGTCCCAGTGAGAAAGATTTTTATGTATATGCAAATAACATGCAGAGGACAATAGCTTCAGCAGAAGCGTTTTGTACAAATGCTTTTCCAAACTGTAATATAACTATTAATCACAGTATGGAAAACTATGATCCTATTTTTAGTCCATATATCCATAACAATACACCAATATTTAGGAAAATTGCTATGAAGGAAATGAATGCAGTTTTGCAAACATTTAATTTAAAAACAGGCTATGAAGCGATGGAAAATATTCTGGATTATCACGCATCTGATATGTGTCAAATTGATAAAAAGTGTGACATGATTACTGAGAAGAATAAGTTTAATATTACAGCTGGAAAGAAACCAAGTGTAAGTGGCCCATTGAAACTTTGTAATGAAGTCATAGATGCGTTTATGATGGAGTATTATAGTGGGTTTCCAATTGGAAATGTGGCTTGGGGTAAACTCAGTGAATTATCAGATTGGCAAAGTATTTTACCCTTAACTAATGCATATCATAATATTACATATAACACAACACATGTTGCCAGAGACATTGCAGAACCCCTCTTAAAATATATATATGATTTATTTTTAAATGATAATTCTAAAATTACACTACTGATGGGTCATGACGCAAATATAAATGTAATTTTAAATGCATTACAATTTCATTACTTTTTCTTGAAAAATGAGTTTGTACTAACCCCAATAGGGGGTAAGATTGTATTTCAAAAGTGGCAAGACTTGAAGAATAAAGAGTATTTATTAAAAATAAATTATATTTATCAGTCAATTGATCAATTAAGAAATAATGTTCTTTTATCTGAAAGTGTGCCACCAAAGTTCAATTTATTAGAACTTAAGCATTGTAAAATGGACAATAATGGATTCTGTCCATGGGATGTTTTTATAAGCATGTTAAAAAATATAGTTAATACAAAATACTAGTCTAATTGTACTAAATACTTTCAAAATACTCTATGATCCAGTGATAAAAAATATATTTTTTTAAATTAAAATTATACACACAAATGGTGTTTTATTTACCTAACAACTAATGCAGTTAGTCACTTTGTCTTTATTATCGTATTCAAGGCCCCTGGCTTTGTTCATATTGTATTATCTTAGCCATCCGATTTAGAAAGAGCAAAACTATTAGTTAGACTTTAAATTTTATCTTAATCTGTTGTCATTTCATAAACATTAAAAACAATGCAGATTTTAAAATATTAATTTGAATTTAACACTCCTTGTCTATACATCAAAGATTTTTTAATTATAAATAAAATTCCGTTATTCCTTTCTTGGAATCAGTCAGATAAATAAATTGTTTATTAAAAACAAATGAGGTCGGAATCAAACCCACACTTTACCAAAGCGATATATTATATAGCCATCTAACGAAATCAATATAAGGTTAAAAGTTTTTAAATTATTAATAATCTAATGTTCCAAGACTGCGTGGATTTAAGAGTAATTAAAAAAAATGCATATGGCTTCATGTTCTGTATTTGACAGAATAATGTCAATATTATGGTAACGGTTTCGAGAAATTTATTCAAAATTTAAGTTGTAATGTAAATTCATCGTGCTTTCTTGTTCTAACTCAAAATTTACAAGTTATTTTTAATCTAATGTATGCTTGAATTCGAATTTTTAAAGTAAAGTTTATATAATGGCTCTTAAATGCCCATCAAGCTTGAACACTGTATTGGACGCACATAAAAAATGGTTGAAAACACTCCACGACGCACAAAGCCTTATAGAGAATGATATTGATTTACAGGTAATTTTAACATAAGTAGTACCTAGATATGTGATGTTGTCTTCAGTAATGATAGAGACTACACACTACGTACTTAGCACCTTTTATTTACTAATATCTTATCACTTACTATGTTGCCGGTATTTTTAAGCAATATATGGCCAATACGATTTCGGCTCATTGATGCTAAATGGTACCTTAAATAATATGATATGGTAATTTCAATAAATAAATTAGTGAAGCAACTCATAATTTAAAATGTTGTGTTCAGTGACTAATTTAAGGACGTTTTCGATCTAGAGTTAAATTAGTATGACATTTCTTTATATAATTTATTAACAACGTAAGTATATAAATGCTATACAAAACCATTTTTACGAAACGTACATACGTTTTTAAATTATAAAATAATTCTTAAATAATACATATTTTAATATTGCAAAGTTATAATTCCGTCTTTTCATATGATAAAAATCTCATTAAAAATGTAGCTTCTAAAATTTCCTCACGGCCTCACGGGCCTTTTCATCGATCAGTTCCTGCTGACTTACTAATGTAAGTCCATTATGTCCCTGACGTACATACTATAACCATACCATACTCATTTATCGATATCTATCCTAAAACCTCGGCCATGTCTAGAATATATTCTGTTATATGGCTAATATCCAGATACATATGACCAGAACTTTTTAATTGTTTCTAACGATTCCTAAAAAATAGCTTCAATGAGATCAGTACCAATGCCATATCCGCGCGCGACACTTGACCTTTGCTATTCAAGAGCATATTTTTAAACTTATAAAAAGCCCTTTTTTATAAATATAGATATTAAATCCTTATAAAAAATTAAGTTAAATTATAGGCAAAAGCAGCTAAAGGCGTCTGGCTTAAGGAACGTCGCGTCCCACCCGAAGTTCTGGGCGAAATGTACGCAGAATACTGTAACCTTATCAATCAGATGTATGAGGCCTACTTAAATAGTGTACATTTGCAAAGGGCACCCTACATCTTGGCTATTATCAGTGTTTTTATGAAGCGGTTAGTGTTTAACCTTCGACACAAATAGATGGATGTTATTTTAATATGAGAGTTTTAAGACGGGTTGCCAAGTCTTTTTCGTCTACTAAAGTTGTTTTTAATATATATAATTAATCCACAAATACGAAAAAAATTGCAGTTAGTTTAAGAAAATAAAGCTTCGGGACTCATTATTCTACAATAGAAATTGTTTAGACTTAAAATGTAGTAGATTTGGTTTGTTTTTTTTTTTTTAATTACAATATTCAGGCATTTTATATACCTATTAAGTCTGGCAATCTTAATTGTAAGTGGTATCCTAGAATAATTCTTGAGTAGAAGACGTAACTATCCCACATATTTATTATTCATTTATTTACTTGATTAAAATGGGTTTTAGGCTTGATATCTATCTGATATCCATCTGGAATGTTATAATAATATATTTAAAGACAGTCTATTCTACAAGTGCGGGGGATCCGTAGCATTTACTCCATATATAAAGCTACAAAAATATTTTCTTTATAACAATCATGTTTACATTCCAGCTTATATGAGTTACGCAATGAATTAGTAAATTTAATTGTGAATGACTATATTTATGTTGATGACGCATTAATTCAAAGAAGAATGACGCCATTTGATATTCAGGTATTTATATGACAAACCTTGATAATAATTGAGTTCTTTAAGATGTATTGTAGTAAGCTATTTTCCCTTATAACACTTCACGAGTTTCACTTACCCGGGTGAAGATTCATTCCGCTGCTGAGGCGTCCCCCTTCCTCCCCATCCTAATCCAGAGTAGGTACGTCTGGCGTGTCTTTCGTCTAACCACAGACACATTGCGAATGCTATCATGATGAACCAAAAGTGAGCTACACACTAACTTAAAAGCAAGATACCTCCTAAGCAATAACTAACTCACTACTCACAGTGATAATGTTATCCATCGTTTATAAGGCTTAGGATCCACTTATACCTTTTTACCAGCCCAATGTCACCACGATTATGAATGTAGATATCAAATTACAGATAGTAATACCATACCACCTCCCATTAGAATGTAGGGATGAATCCAAAGAACAACTTTTGCAAAAGATGTGGTCAGATTCTATCGCAAGGAAAAACGCTCCATCAAGGGTATGTATCTATCAATCTCATGACAATGGTTCTCTGGAATCTTTTTATTTTAGACTTGCCAACTAAATATAGACGATAAATAAAAATTAAATATATATTCTATAACCTTAGCGTATAGATTGTTAAAATTTGCCCTTTTGATTGTAAAATAATTTTATTAAGAACTATTATCGGCATCGCTGTATCATCTGCGACGATTTAATGTACCTATATATGATAACAATGATGAAATCAAAGTAGCGTAAGTTATTCATTAGATATAAAATTAGCTGTGTAACTAAGGAAGTCTCATTAAAATAGGTACAGCTATTTCAAATACTTTATAAAATGTACTTCTATTACAACTTTTTAGAACCAAATATCACAAAACATGTTTGATAGCAATAATGAATTCCATAAACCTGTGAACGCATTTGCTTCGGAAGAAATAATAGTTAAAGGTTTGAATACCAAATTATAATATTGACGAAACTAACATATTTTCTCAACATCCATCCAACCATTTTATTCTTTTAAAGAAATTAAATTCATTTCATGTTTGAAGGGCAACTTTATACCATCAACAGTATTTCGGCATAGAAATATAAAAAAAAAATGTTTTTGTAGAAGCCAGCGAGCATACAATATATTCTGAAGATTATATTCAAATAAGTATTATACAAAGACAAGAAAGATTTCGGTGAGTAAGAGTTCAGCGTTATCTCTTCGATTTTTACCTTTACGATTAAGTATTTGGAATACTGGCCTGAGTCTTGTTCTGGCATCGACTACAATATAATAGAGACTTATAATATTCCAAAAAATTCACGAAAAGCTATAAAACCTTATTCGACAAGATTGTATGTAACTGGTTGGTTAGTAAAAAAAATTTTCAGACAATATTTTATAGAAGATTTCAACGCAAAGTGTAAAAGGCATCGAATGTATTTCGCTGATAACGTACCGGAGGCACCGTTGTATATGCGAAGAAATGCAGCGTTGTTAATTCAGACAGTATATCGGTAAGTTAAATATAATATTATAATGTATTATGTATGCATTATATTATCCTCTAAGACAGACATCTTGAAACCAATAAGGAAAACCTGCCTATAAATTATAAAAAGCTTAAATAGTTCTTTGTAACGGGTGTTAGGGGATCGGTCCCGAAGACGAAGACAGATGATAGTACTCATGACACCTTTGGTGATGGTACGGAAAAAAAATCGATCCCGATAAAAGAAACCATATTTTTAAAAAGGTTTTATTAGCGTTATTTACACTCCATCATGTTAGTCCAGATGTCTTTGTTTTCATGTTTCTCTGCAAGTTCTTTTTTTTAGTAAAGTAATGTATTTTATATGAAATTATCGTTTCATTTAGCTGTACTAACATGACGGAGCGTAAATAACGTTTTAAAATATTATTTTTTTTTAGTCAGGTTCGATTTTTTTTTGTCTCATCGTCAAAGGTGTCATTAGTACTATTACCTGTCTTTGTTTTCGGGAGCGGTCCCCTAACAGCCTATATATTATAGTTAGTAACGACTTCGATCACGTCAACTTTCAAATAAAAACGCATCAAACCAGCCCAGTTCATATAGAACGCCGTGAACGGACACACTGACACAACAAGAGTATAAGCGTATTCGCACCGTAAAGCCTCCCCCCCAGCCCCTTTTTGTACAGTTACATTCAAACTGCATCTATAATTCTAGGAAATATATGGAAATAAAAAGACAACGTATTATCGAGAACAAAAGGGATATAAGATTAGGTTTGATTCCAGACCCATTCAGACGTGGCTTCAGTTATGAAGAGGAAAATAATAAGGTATTTATTTAGGTTAAGTATTTAATTAGTACTTAGTATGTGCCAGTGCAATTCATTTTAAAATTGGTTATGGCCTTTCAGAGGTTAAGCGAAACTAACAGACAGACAAAAGACAAATTGGGTTTCTGTTAAAAAATATCAAATTAAGATTTTATAAAGAAATCGTATAATTTTATATGTTATATTTATTTTAACAGACGAGTAGGTGTTTTTCTAATGCTAGTGTTAATATTCAACAATTTTATTTGTAGATGTATGCAAGGAAACGGAATATACGTTTAAAAATACGAGAGACTTATAAAAGAGCTTTTGAGAAAGAAAATGAAAGACTTATTGTCTTCAAGAAAGAAGATCAAATAGATGACATCACAGATCAAGTTCGAACGTGGTTTAAAGAATGGTTAGACTTCAATTACACTATGCCGGCTTCGTAGCTTCAGCGTTAAACAAAAAAAGAGGTTGCTATATAAACGCGTAAACCTCTTTTGTGTAACGTCATAATTTATTTTTTAAAAAGTAACAAGGACAGTATTTTTTACGAAAAATAAACCTGTTCCAACTTGTTTGTTCAACCTTTTTTGTGCGACGTCATATTTTTTTTTTTAATTATTGCAAAGTGCCACAGAATGTACTGTAGGATTTTTTTCAAGAAAAGCTAATTTAAGGTTCTACGGTTATGGATTCTTCCCTGATTATCCCTATGAGATTGAAGGTGGAACTGTGATAGTAATACGTGGTGACTACCCTACCATAGAAGAGAAGTTAGAAGAGGATGAGAAGTATAATGCTAGTGTTAAAGGGAAGACGAAAGAAATGGTAAGTCTTGAGTAGTCTGTTTCTCAGTGTAGTGTAGCGCCACCATAAAATATCAAAACTTTCACAAAGCAATAAATCTAAATTATCAATTTCTTTTCAAAGCTGTTGCCTCTACCAACCCCTATGGGAACGGCGTGATTGTATGTATGTAAAATGTGTGTTCTACCGAAGAATCAGATTTATCATTCTTGTTTAAGTTAAAAGCTGAAGCAAAGCAAGCAAAAATAGATGCTATTTTAAGAGAAGAAGCGGCGAAAGCACAGAAGAAGAAGGACGCTGAGCAATTATTCCGTCTGCGGTGTAATCCTCTTTCTGATCCTGGATATCAACCGCAGAGCTCACAAGTCATGGGAGATGTGTCACAGGTAAGCTTTTAGAGGAAACCTTCGCGAAACCAAAATATTTAATAAGACTTTCAAAGCGTCACTGACACCTAACGATATATGCTTACGGAGCAGACTGGAATAATATAACTCAGATATAAGACGATTATTAAATAAAGGAGTGTTTTACAACAATGATTATATAAAAAACGTTTTATTTTTACTATTATAATAAATAGCTAAGGTCCAGTGGTAGAAATTGGATCTTAATTTTTTAAGTACTTTTCTATTCTACGCAACACCGTAGGGATTATTTAGATGACATAATTAAGATTATAATAAATCACTATAAACAGCGTGTTTGTGCCTTTAATAAATTGACCCAAAAATTAAGTGATGTGTCGGAAGTAGTTGACAAAATCTATATGAATGCGAGCAAAGGTACGGGATAAAGTTAGTTATCTATGAATTTAACTTTAAATATCTCATTACACTGAGTGCAATATTCATTATTTTATAAGAATTTATCGATATTTTTAGTATCTTCTAGAAGATTGACAGCGTCCTTTCTACCAGGTCTTACAGAAGTACCAAGCGGCGTGGTCTCTCTATGATGATTTTCCTCCTAACAAATGTCCAGAGGCTTTTTATGGTTACATGCAGGCAATCATGACTGAGGACATCATGAACCAAATACATGTGGACTGCAGAAAATATGTAGACGAGTTAATGAGGTGATAATTCCCACAAACTCTATTTTAAAACGCCGGACACACATCTCCGAGACATGACTAGACTTTCAGATATCTGTGGGTTAATCACTTCTCTTAATGACCCGTTTTTTCTTTTACTCCCGTCTACAACAATTCATAAATGCATGACTAACATTATAACTCATAATATCGTAATCGGTCAAAAGAAAAGTTTATCTTTGCATTTAAGATTACGAAGTGAAGAAATCTATTGTGATGTGTGTGAACTGTTAATGAAATGTTGAACTAATCTTTTATATAGCTAAACTGGTCACCATGTAAAGTTTAGTAGTCATATGATAGATAGTTATTTTTTGTATTATTTAACTTGCTATATAATAGTGTTATTTACATACATACTACTATTGCCAGTGCTAATATATTGATTCGCTAGTTTAAACTGTGTTGAACAGGTTAGATTTAAAGCTTCTTATAAAAGCTCAGCAGCAAATGTACAAGTTGGTCGGTTGGAAGTTCCCAAAGCTCCAGCCACGGAAGAAACCAAAAGTTCCGGCGATTCCTAAGCCTTTAAAAATCGATGATGCTTTGTTGAATAGTTTTCACGTAAGTTTTTTAATGCTTCCACGAAATAAAAATAAATAAATAGTATCTTATTGTGCACACAGTATATAGGCACTTTTTGTACGGCATACGTTAAAATCTCACTGTTTACAAGAAATATCACATATTTCTTCAAACACAAGTAGGTTATCAATATAACTCGAGATAATAATACACAATAATACATGATTAATTATAATTGCAAGCATTATTTTAAGACAAGCTCTACAAAAAATACCTAAATGTGGTTACTGATAAGAACCTTTTTTTTAGTTTTAAATTTTTTCTGCATGTATATAAAACTGAATGTTATATATTCGAAGTATTTTTGTTGCTTATTTCGCTTTTCACCTAAATCACTAGACCGATTTTAATGAATTCGAAACAGAGATAGATAGGTATGAATATGACTATTTTTTGGAGGGGAAAAAATTGGGGATGAAATGAGTTTTGCTACCTTTGCGAAGTCCGAGTGTGTCCATCGTTGTATAAATGCTTAATTAAGTCTTATTTTTGTTTAATCGTGAAACATATAAATTATTTATTATCTTGATTTACTTGTCATATCTAATTCATGAAAACAGTGTATTTATTTACAAAAAATATTATTACAGAAACTATTTGACCTTGGTTTAATTTCAAAACCAACTCCAAAATTTAAAGACATAATTGGAGATTTAAATTATTTTGCTTATGATGTCAATGTGAGAGATCCTGATGCCCGGTTAGTATTAATCTAACCAGTTAACTATCGCGGCTTTGTCTTGTAGATTTGTGTACAGAACTTAATTCCTTCTTCAAAGTTTCATATCATTAAATAAAATCATTAAGCATATACAGGACTTATATAAATATATTATTAAAACGCAACTGCGTTCCGACCGGGACTCGAAACTGGATCATATCAGGAACACTATTACAATTTTTTGTGTTTGCCTATCTCTAAAACTGTCCTTTAAATATTACAAACG
Organism: Hebomoia glaucippe; assembly: GCA_025727935.1. NCBI lineage: Eukaryota > Metazoa > Arthropoda > Insecta > Lepidoptera > Pieridae > Hebomoia > Hebomoia glaucippe. Next base: position 39,594 of record JAOSYY010025125.1, on the reverse strand, counting down.
AACACTATATTTTTATTTATATCTATAGATTTTAATAGTTGTTGATTTTCAGCTTTCCTCCACCCTCTTACGGTGATATTCGACGAAGGTTGACATTATCATGCGTGTATGGGTCTGGCATTGAACCTGGAGCCACACGTAATAAAGCAGTAATGTTGTTAGGACCAGAAAGAAACGGAAAATCATTTTTAGTTGACACCGTTTGCGGAGAAATGAGTAAATACAATTTCAAAACTTATGTTTTAAATTATTTATTTCATGTCTGTTCTCTATATAAAAAGAGTTGGAATACTAACATGCAAACTTTTTCTAAATGCATATAAAAAATGTCACTTATAAGAGAATTATTTATAAAATATTTGTCTGTCCGTGTAACTGTCGGTTAACCTCAGTAACAAGTGAACCGATTTTACGCTACTTAATTGTCAAATTGTTATAAAGAAATTTTTTATTATAAGCATTCTTTTCAATTATTTCATCACTATTGTCATCTTTGACTGTAAATATCGTCTGTCTATTATAAGAATTCAACACACTACAGCAGCGCAATAGAACACTTACTGGCTTGTTGTTCAAAAATGACATAAAATGAGCTAAAAATGTCTTTTAACGACTTTTTAGCTTAATGCAATTAACCATTAAATAGCCAAATGTCAACAAGAGCCCATTTTGTGAGATTCATATAAATGAGAACGGACATACGAATATGTACAACCTCGAGGCACTGTTTGTACATATACATTTTATATACGTTCCTAAAGCTTTGATAATTAAATACGTCTTTATTATGAATTACTAAGAAAGGTATTAATTTGAATTTAGAACTTACTCATATTTTCTTTTTTCTAACCTCTCTCTTAAATAAATCCTTTTTAATGATTTTGTTATCTTATTATCTTTTTGAATTATCTGTATATTAATAGATGCTGTGAAAATCGATATAACCCCTGAATTGTTCAGCGCGGAATTAGACAAGCCAGCAAAAGCTCTTAATGATGTGTATTTGGCAGCTAAAGTTTTTCAACCAGCTGTGATTTATATGCGAAACGTCGAAAGAGTTTATTGTAAAAAAGTAAGATAATAATCATTTGTTTAAAGTATCGAAGACTATTCTTCGTGATTATATGTATAATTTTGCACAAGAAATTTGTATTTTGATTCCCGAAAAAAAAACTAATGATATCAAAGCATTTTATGGATATTTTTTTGTTGGAATATATAAAATAGAAATTCTATTGCCATAATTTATGTATTAATAACTCTATTTTTAAATATTATAAATATCCTGAAGGTTGCCCCCGAAGATAAGTATTTGCAAGCGAAGACGTTAGTTGCGCCATTATCTAAAATTATGAAACAGATGTTGCCAGATGAGAAAATTATTTTTATTGGTAAATATATACAATTTATATTTTGCTAGATGTAATTCAATTATTTAAAATCATAATTAACTTTATTTTTTATTATTTTTTTTATTTTACATTTATTATTTTAGACTTTATTATTGGTAGAATATTTGTTCTATTTTATTAATTTCAGCAACATGTTCTAATCCCTTTTTGGCTCAAGCGAAACCAATGGTGTCTTTGTTTAATGAAATTATTTTAGTACCAAGAACTGACTACAATTCTTTACGGATGTTTTTCTATGATCGATTGCAAAAGTAAGTTTTTATGTGAGAAAATATCTGTTGTTTAGATATTAAAAGCGGACGTTTAAATTTTAATTAAATGTTATGTTTATTGTCATTTCTATACATTCAAATATTCGCAACCAATACATATAATAAATCGGAGAAATCGTGTGTCTATACATTTAATCAGTATACTCAAAAATAATATGATAGATAATTAGAAGTTGTTGATAATAACGACAAGAACGCGAATGAAGCCAATAAGCTAATTTATAAATATTCTGGACCTATGTATACGGTTTTGTCTATGTTTCTTATTATAACGTAGCATTAGGAGCATGCCTCGTGACTACTGCGTGCAAGCATTGGCTCAAGTCCTTCAGGGATACGGGTTTGGAGTTATTATTGAGGCTTGCGATAAAGTTCTTTCCCCCGAAAGGATTGTAAGGTATTGATAACAAAGCGGCATTTACTCCTTTTCAAAATTAAATTATCTCCTTATTTATTCAGAGCAATCGTATTTATTTTTCATATACTGTTGTATATGAAGAAGCACTTTATTAATCAGATAATTTCCAAAAAATTAATAAGTAAATTTTAAACGCCTGCCAACGTTTTTAGCAATACTTGAACTCTATATATTACTATTATTATTTTATTAGGCGTCTAATCATTCATAAATATGATGTAATGCTTATAAAATTAACATCTATATTACCACAAAGTATCACAGAATATTTATGTAGTTAAAAAACTAAAACATGCTTTTTTCCTGACTCAATTATGAACTATGCCTAACTATAACATTGTCATCAGAGGCACAAATATCGTACAAAGGTTTGTTGCGATACGGCAATTAAAAATTTAATTTAAATTCCACTATTTGATTACATTGTTCTTTAGTTACAAGTAAAGTTAATCAAACGCGTTAAAATGCTAATTTCTTCAGGTTGAATGTAACACCTTTGTCGCCGGCAGAATTTCTGGAACCCATTTTTGAAAGTGGTCTAGAACCAACAACTTTGGAGGTAATTATTGAGATAAAATCTTAAGCGCGCTCTTTTGTTTTTGTAGAAACTCAAAGGAAACTGTTGCTGGTTTTTATAAATGGAAAAATTCAGTAGCGATTTTTTTTTTATCATTAGCATTGAGCTGCTGTAGTTAATTTATGCTATAGTTAATTTTATTCTTAATGTTGTCAGATACAGAAATTAATAGTTGAGTCTTTAGGCTCATATGCGTACATCAAAGACAATACGATGTATTTGACATAAGTAAATCAGAACCTTTGACCGATAATTATTATAAAAATTGGTACCTATATATCTTTCACGGAAAAGGTTTATATGCAATCCCCGTAGAAGTTAATAATATAATATTATAAAGCTGAAGAGTTTGTTCGTTTGAACGCGCTAATTTCATTAACCGCTGGTCCGATTTGAAAAATTCTTACAGTGTTGTAGAGTACATTTATTGATTTTCAACAAATTGGGGATCTTTACTAAAAGTCCCATAATGTACCCTAAGATGTAAAAATCGACTGAACGCGAGCGACGCAGATGAAGTTTGCGTGGGTCAGCTATTTTTTTTTTATATATATATATATATCGTAATTTACTAGTTAAATTTTATTCTAGTTAACCTGACACTAGCTTTGTTCATTTGATAGTAGATCTTCAGTTACATTGAATTATAATTTAATCAATATTGCGCTGATCAATTTGTATATCGATCATTCGAATAATAGCGAACATTACAGCACTTGATATTTCCATCTATGATATAATGATACGTGAGAAGGACAGAATTTACATATAATTTAGAAATAGGTATTTCATAATTTAAAAAGTGATACTTGAGTAACTTAATTGTAATTTTTTTTTAATAAATATAATTTTTATTTATATGTGTGAATCAGTTGCATTTAAAAAAATAAATAGGCACAGGTATATGTCATTTTTACTGGTTATACGTCCCAAATCAACAGTCGAATTAATTTGAAACTGCGTTTTAACACTTTTCTCTTTCAGAACTACCAAGAATTTGTTGATTTTTATATAGCGAATTCACCCTTGGCCGCAAAGAGACCTGAATTTGAGAAAATTAATAGCATAAGAGCTGTTCTGTATGAGAAGATAGCGAAGGCCGCTAAAAATAAATAACTATAAAAATACGTGAAGCGAAAACTTTGTATCGCTTAAGAATATTGGCCAAAGGAGTTTTGGGTGTAGTTTAGGTTTATATGAAGAAATGATGAATAATATAATATTTATAATTTATATATAACTTTTACTCGTTGCTTCGCTCGCGAGGATGTTCCGGATGGCGATTGATACAGGAATCATTAACGCATAAATAATTAAGTGAAAAAAAATATTCATATTCGCTAGCAACTATGATATTATAGTTATATATTGGAGCAATTTTGAAAAATAAAGGCGGTGTGTTGGTAGTGATGTTAAGAAATAATGTCAATAAAATGAAAGAAATAGGGATTGTGTTAATGATTTTTGTATAGTTCAACAATCAGCTGCGATTAACAAAATCTACACTACCCCGAGCAAAGGCACAGCTAAATGCAAGTAATATACAGATTAGAAAAATTATATGCAGTGATTACACTTGACATAAGAAGATAATTAAAATAATGAATTACGGACGTATTTCTAGCGTCAACTTATCCTCAGTTCATTTTTAGCTGCCAAAACTCACGTTGTAAGTAAAAACTTGATATTAATAATAAAATATTTAGTTTAATTGTTCTTTTTTATTTGTTGAATTAATATGTTTTTTCATGGTAGACGGACACGTGAATTTTTGAACAAGGATATGGAATTTAAGGTGTGATAAATCACGTTTTTATTAAAAGGATCGATATTTCTAATAGACTTGGGAAACGCATAATATATTTAATACACCAGTGGGGAATAGATGAGATATTATAATGTATTTCATCGATCATTTTATCACAATTTTTTTTTTACAAACACAATGCAATTACTACATCCATAGAGCTCGTAAACAAGAAAATAGTTAATTATTTTAAATGTAACGTTTTTAATTAATAAGATAATATATTTTAAATGTCGAATTTTCCTTGTTTTGAACAATGATAAATTCTGATGAATAAACGAAACAATAAACATTAAAAAATCGATTACATTTCTGTAATACCAAAAAGCAAAATGTAAGATGGTGCAATGTACTTTTTTGATAAAATTATATAAATGATTTTATAAGGAACTAATACGTGGACCTTCAAATCCACACGTGACAGAGATATTTAAATTTAAAACAACATCGGCTTTGAGCCATTGTTCAAGATACTTTTTGCTGTGGTGATGTTACACTTATGATATTAAAATTTTTAAATTAATGTTTTGTACTAGTTCCAGCGCGCTACTTCGTCTCCTGTAACTGTTTCAGCATATTTCTGGCAATTTCCGTTATCTCTAATTGTCTTTACTTATAACTCAAATCAGCGAGAAATGAGAACTTATTATTAAAACGATTTCTTTCGGTATCACCCGCGTCTATTTTAAACAGGCTGATAGGGGATCGATCCTGAAAACGTAGACAGATGATAGTACTAATGACACCTTTGATGATGGGACGGAAAAAAACTATCTTGATTAAAAAAGAAACATATTTTTAAAAACGTTTTATTAGCATTATTTACGCTCCATCATGTCAGTACAGCTAAATGAAACAATAGTTTCATAAAAAATACATTACTTTACTAAAAAAAGAAGCAGCAATGAAGCATGATAACAAAAACAGCTGGTTTGGGCTAACATGATGGGACGAAATAACACTAATAAAATGTTTTAAAACTATGATTTTGTTTTTTGATGATAAAAGTAGTCTAAGTTACACCGTATAATATCTCAGTTATTAAAGCTAGCTAATAAAAGTCTCGTCAAAATCGGTTCAGCCGCTTCAACACATATGAGTGTTATAAATGCTGATTCTACTATAAGAACCGCATCCGTATTAACTTTGACATCCATAGAGAAAAATCTGTTATTTTTATAAGTTCAGTTTTATTTTTTAGTATACATAAGTTTTTGTTATACTGAATACCTTTCAACAGACACAGAAGAAATATTAAATTTCCATAAAAACCTTTCGTCCATCCCCTCCCAGTTTTATTTTAGCGATATTTTTTTGAGCATTCGAAAAATTACTTTTTAAAGTACTAGAGTATTCAGTTAGCAGAGAACCTGTCCTGCTGTTGAAGTAAACAGACATAATAAAGAAATACCTTGGCGAAATAGTGCTTTTTAAAGGCAGTTAAAAGTGATGTTGTAGACAAGGTCTAAATGTTAAGATGTAAAAATAAATTTGGGTTAAATACGTCTATAAATTACATTATATAGTCTTATCATTTAACCAGAATACTAATAGCCGACAATTGAATTTATACGCACAAAAAATCGGCGTACATTCCTAGATGTACATATAAATAATAATATTATACAAAATTAAAAAGTTGATTTTTATTCATATCTATAGGTATACTACTTAAAAATGTATTTATTCCCTCTATGGCGAGACAAAGTTCGCCGGGTCAGCTAGTTATAAATAGAATAGAAGTTTGAAATGGGCCCAAGTTTGTGACATCTCTATAAAAATTAAAAATATAAGTAATTTATTTAGTACAGTGTGATCTACGCCTAACCGTTATGTGTAATTTTAAATAAGAAACATTTGTTTTTCAGTTCTACCTTCTATAGTTTAATTAGTTTCAATTCAACTACGCGGTACACTGAACGTAAGTATTGTGTAGTGTTTTTTACAAAGCATCTCGTTACGTATATAAAGTTTAATAATAGTATTAAAGTATGATATATGAAAACTGAACGATATAATTCTTTATATTTTGTGAATAAAATGTGAGACTCTACGGACTGTTGATCTAAGGGTTGCACCTTGACGTACCGGAGCTTCTAGATTTCAATTCATAATCGAAATTAATTAGTATACAAATAAATAAAATATTATTTTAGATGATTTAGTGCATATAAATATAATACGATTAATTTTAGTCTGTTTCACTGATTTATATAGTTGCATCGATTTTGCTGTAACCCACTCGTTGTCTAATCCTTACTTTGCGCCACTTAACAAGCGCTCCATCTTAAAAGAGAAGAAAATGAAATAAATTAAATAAATCCTATTGAATAATTCAGTGAATTCTTTGAATTTGAATTTTTGTGGTCTTTTGACAATCAAAGGAATATAATAAGATTAATTAACGTTAGTTTTGTATGAATATTTATTTCCTAGTATTTTGCCTAGAGTTTAAATATTTAAATTTCACTTAAGGTAGATCGCTCATGAATAGAAAATTCATGAAGTAAGTTGGAACTAAGCTAATGGAGTAAACATTTTAATTGTGTATTTTGAATATCAAAATAGCGTTTACCGTAATCTGTGTGGGCTTTTGTAGAAGCTGCTAGGACCCACTAAGCCGACACTGACGTGGACTTTCGAAAAATATTTACAGAAACAAAAATTATTCACTTTCCTGCCTGTTAAAGTCTGCCCTCTTCCTTTTTTATATTGTATTTTATTTATGAAACATGTTAAGGAGGTCTCCATATTACTTCTAGACGTATTTATTGTATTGTGTATTTTTTTCTTGATATATGTGTAATGTTCCTTAATTTAAAAAAAGTACTGATGTTCTTTCATATCTTATTACACGATAAGTAAAGAAAAATCGTTATAAATTTAAAACCTTAGTAACAGAAGAAAGACCAAACATAATTTAATTCTTCTTATTCTAGATACAACCTACAACAAAAGGTGTCTTATTGAAAAATGGAAGGCATTGTTAATCCGGCCTTTGACGCAAACGAGGATTTTGTTAATAAACAATGTATGAATAATGATGATTTAAGTGAAGAAGATATTGAATATGATGTAAAATCTGTGAGCGATGTCGGTGGTTACAGACAAAATGATAATGTAAATAGTGATGATAAAACAAAAGACAATCAAGACGTCGACTTAGATATTGTTTACAAGTTTCGTGGTGTTATTTACCAAACTATGCAAGAAAGGAAGAAGCAGCGATCTATGAAAAACGAAATGTTGGCATCTAAGAAATTGTAAGATTTTTAAATTTAATTCAATATTTTCTTCTTGCGAATTCGGTAAATCGATTTTGATATGTGACTGATTTAACTTTAGGCCGACAGAGGCGAAGCCTGGTACCCCAAATTTATTATTCGATTTTGTTTTTACTAGCTACGTTATTGGACTTTTAAAATGTAATATAGGCTGTAGTCTTCTTCGATAAATGTTCTATGCAACGCAGAAAGAATTTTTCAAATCGGACCAGCCGTGCCTATGATTAACACGTTCAAACAAACAAACTTTTCAGCTTTATAATATTATATATAGTATAGATATACTTAATACTGCTAAGCTTGTTAGGATCATCTATATTCGACACGATACAGTTTATATGAATTGACAACTCCCTGCCTCATATATAATTTTTTTATAAAATCTAACAACGATCAAGCCATACAATTTTTTTTACTTACGTACGTATTAAAAGGGAAATGTATTAAAAAAAGAAACGAGTTTACAAAAAGAAACGACGACTTTGTTTCAAAAAAATTAACTCAGCATTTTGCTAACAATACTTATTACGCGACTTGTTAAATTAGACATTCAATGTTTCAATTTTTTACTTTTCAAAAATACTTTTCTTTTTTCATGAATAGTTGCTATGGAATAATATTGCAGTCGCGAAAAAGTTTTATTTGATTATCATTAATGACAACACAATTATTTTCGTATTAGAGCTGATGTGACGATAGACGGGCACTAAATGATTTCAAACTGAGCTATCATCTAATGTATCAAATATTAAACAATATTGGCCAATAATTTTACCAATATGACAAAGATGAAGGTAAAATGGCTCCAACCTAGGATTAAAGATTCAGTAACTCGCAGTAATGATCTAGTATTAGCGACGTATTAAATTTTTAAATTATTCCACATTCAATTCTTATCTTTAACCTGTACTACTAATTTAGGTAACACTAAATTAATTACCTTAGATTGCAGTAAAGGTCCTTAACTGTTCCAAATAATTGCGCTAATAACATGTATTACTAAGAGGCCTTACTAGAATCAAAATCGAGTTGCTTAGGTTAATGAGATTTTAAAAATTAAATTCTAACTAATGCCCGCGACATATCTCACTTTTAGTATAATATTTTTTAACATTATTCTCTTATGTAACTCTATTACTCCTCGAAAATCAATTTCAACGTTTTCCTAATTGTCCATCTTATGAATATCATAAAGCTAAGAGGTTCACTAGGCTTAACGCACTAATCTCAATATATACTAGTTTATATTCTAAATTCTTTTCTTTTATATAATTATTGTATTTGATTAGTATTGGATAATCCTTTTTTCAAGTCGTGCTATAAATCAGGTATACAATGAATAATAGGAGCGGAGCGTCAATGTTAGATTTTATAAAAAAAAACATAGACGAATCGAGATTCTCCTCTTTTTTGAAGTCGGTTGAAACAGTGGTAATATTCTTTTTGAGAGTTTTCACTGCGTGTGCTGAGGAGACGGTTAAAGTTATATACAAACATAAATAAGGGAATGCTCTTGAAAAGCAGACGAATCCGGTCTGGTGACCTATCGAAATTTTGTGTTTATGACCTTTGTCTTGCGTAGACCAGCGGCTGTTTCTGGCTCTAAAAATATGTTTTAGCTTCTTCTCCATCATCAGGCCATCAGATGAAATTATAGTATTGTAGTTCTGTGTAAACAATGCAATGTTTAGAAGTTAAATTTCAACTCTCAAGATTTTATTATATTGTTAGTTAGTGTAGCTAATAAAGGCGTATTATAAATAATATAAATATAGCGATTTAATTATTTTTACAAATAAAATAAATAGACGTTTCTCAGCGAAATATTTTATTAAAAATTTATTTTCAGAGTTTCACTAAATATTATCTTTTAAGGTCTTCGACCTTGTCTGCTGTATTTTAGCATCAATTAAGAAGTTGGGTGATTCAACTATGTTTAGTATTTATGTTAGAACTATAGATTACGTCATACATAAGTAAATTTCTTTAAAAGAACAAAGTTCTGTATCTATATTTCTTATTTTTGTCAACGATATACGAAACTAACTTTTCAAGAATATTGTTTCCCTGGGATTTAAAAACTCTTACTATTAAAAACAATACCAATAATCTACATAATACTGTCATATGACTGAATACTTTTTAATTACTGGACATGCCTCTCGGTTTCACCTGCGTTAATGCTAATAATACATGACAATCATAATAGAAAGTAGCCTAATCCTTCTAATATTATTAATCTTTCAGTGGAAGTCTTGACAAAATTTATCCAATCCTTAGTTTAGTTAGAAAAGTCAAATACATACATCGATAGACTGAAAGTCCCATTGTGAGACAGAATTTTATTAATTGTGTTCTTGCTGTAACCCCTTTAAAGAATTTGAAGGTTATAAATGATTTGATTTTTTTTATTTAGAAACAGTTACTAATATCTTATAACTTCTTTATACATATAGATTATAAACATTCAATAACTCGGGCAAATAAACTGATTTTCGTTCTTAAGAGTATAACTAAAGAAGTCATTAATATTATTATAATAGGTTTACTTAAAACTAATGGTAATTAGAAAAATAATTAGGCATACTTAATTAACTTTTAACAAGATTTATTCTAAAGCGTCATCTAAATTTTGTCAAGCGTTATATATGTATAAAAATGAATAAATTTTGGATTTTTTTCGTAAATTAACATAAATAATTATATTCACGAACAATTATAATTGTTTAGTGTGTAGGTGAATAAAACTTAAATAGTATTTATATATTATATGAAAGCGATAGGGTTTAGTCGTTTATGGAAATTTGGATATCGATATAGTTGTATTTTAGATTAAAAATGAAATAAAAAGAATTATACTTACTATTGCCACACATTATAATTTTAATGTATAAGTAGTATTTATTATTATAGAATTTAAATTTTATAACTACTTTATGGACGTTGGATTAACGACTGGACATACATACAACACTTTTGGCAAATTTTTATACTTGAAAACAAAATACCCAGTCGAATACAATAATAACAGTGCAATAACAATGAATATTACATTTCGTAATTTAAAACGCCTGGAAATTTTTTAAGCAATACGCAAGAACACATTATAGAAAACTACTTAACTAGGAGTAATTTTATAGTTATATACAATATATAACTATAAAATTACTAGAAAATAGATTTAAAATTATAGATATAAATCTATAATTTTCTTAACAATATTATTTTTTAATTTTAAAAATGCTTTAGCACCAGACTCTATCAAAACATTCAATATATTTTAAATGTATGCAGTGAAAGCTTAGTTTTCAAGCCTAAATTATGTAAAATGGGCAACAATTCTTAAAATAGCAAATAATAGTATTTATAAAAACATATATGTACATATATATTTAAAAATAGTTAATTTCCCGTATAAAGATTTTTATTATTATTAAATCCCTGTTGCGAAGAACAACACATAAAACAAACATACACATTGCTAATATCATAAACCTTCATTTTGACTTTCTCCTAACCAAACAATGGCGATAAAGTATCAAATTAAAATAATATTATGATAAAATCTGATACTCATATCTGTCATTTGTACTTAAATTAAATGACGTTAACTGACATTAACGTCACTTAATTATCAAACAATCTTCTGATAACAGGCTAATTGGTGTAGGGGAAAATACAACATGCTATGTACTATATTTAATAAGTTAAATTCATCTACTATTTTTAAATATTACCGCCTTTTTCATAATAATCTCTAAAATTCGGCTCTTGATAGAACACTTTTTGGTTATTTGAAGGATCGTGACAATAAGCTTAGATTTGTTTAAAAACAGTTTAGCTTTTGTCATTTTTTATGTGTTCATAAAAAATGATCCAGTATGTGTTCTATTGTACTGTTATACTGAGTTGGTAGTTTTAATAAATAGGGTTGTAAATATATAATTGACAAACTGTTGTGTGTGCTCTAATAGAGTTTACTGAATAAAAATATAACAAATAGTAAGTAAAGTTAATTTTAAACACTAAATATGGTTCATAAACTATATTTCAGCTCACGCATTAAACGGTTTTTTCAAAAGCATATAATATTTCATTGACAATAGTTTCTACTCTAGGAGTTAATTCTTAAGTTAAAAATCTAATAAAAATATGTAGTTACAATGACAATACTATAAATTTATATATTGATCCGACGACGGTAGTGAATAATGAATATCATATTCATAAGATTGTACATTTTTTAACGCTAAACATTTGAAAATTCTATCTAAGTCAAAAGTCATAGTTTTTTAATAATTATCAAATTTGTATATATATGATGTGGCATGTACTAAAGTGAGACGGTCAGTACGCGATATAATAAGTGAAGAGTACCTACCTTATAATTAACGGCGTGTTTCTCTTAATATGATATAAAAAGTTTAATACTTTAATCAAACATTCATAAATCCAAACAAACAAAGTATTAAAAACACATTAAGAATGTTATTTTTTATTATCATAATGTAAAGAATAAAGTATACAATCATTATGACTGTGACGCTGAAAATAGTATTTCATGCTGAACTTACTTTCATATTAATTCTCTTCTTTGTGTTTCCTCTTATATCAAAAAGTTTGTAAAATAATATATAAAATTGTGAAATTTTTCAGAAGCAACTAAAAATTTTCGTTTAGGTTCTTGCGTCAGATTACCGACAGAAACATTATAATAAATTTTATTCACTATACATGTCATATAAAGACATAATATACAAGTGACATTAAAAGAATCGTATTTAAAATTTTCCATACAGCGCATTGTAAACAAAATCAAAAAAACTGAATGGCAATGTTAATGGCAGGCACTTTAAATAAACATTATAATGATATCCTCCTACTGTACAACGACAGTCAAGTTTAATAACGAGCCCATGTTGTCATTCCTGTCCTTAAATATAACATGTACCTACTGAATAGTAAAAGAAGTTTTCAAATAGTGCCATGGTTCCGTAGACTACGAACTGTCGTAAATTTCGGTCGTTACAGATAAAATCCCATCGAAATATGACATAAAAGGAATTTTTATATTCAATTAATTTTTAGAATGTCTTAAACAGTTCAAAAGTATCAATAATAATAATTTATACTTTTAACATATTCTTAAAAACACACGAATTAAATTGTCAACTATAAAATACAATATATCCTGTGTTAATACTACGTATTTTGTTTGGTATTCATTGTTATTCGCATTTTGTGCGACATAAGCGACATGATTACGTAAAGTAATTGTGCAATACAATAATAATTTTCCGTACCTAATTCTAACGAGTGTTTCATTGATAAGGAGTACCTATGATAAAAATGCGCTGTTTATATTTATATTTTGTCAGCTGGCTAGTTGCAGAAAGCGCGCCAAAGGCGATGAACGTGCGCTGAATTTAATTAAAAAAATACAATCGCGGTAATCGTAATTGAAAAAAAGAAAACTGTCGGAACGCGCGGGAAATTTGACAGATGTGTAGTGATTTTTTTATTGAGCAGTAAAAAGAGTTTGTATAGCTTTTTATATAAAACGGTATTGGTAAATATTGTGGACAGTTGCCAGCTATCGTGATTGCTAGATAGTTCTTTTTCTGTATCTAAGAATTTATATTCTGTTTGTACATGCATACATTATTGCATTTTTATGTTCGTGCATCATTCATCTTCATTTATTATGCAAATAGTTATTTCATTTTAATAATCATTATATTTTAACATAATGCAGCACAAATACGCTAATTCATTTTTAACCTTGTAGGTATCTCTTCTAATCTACTAAAAATTAAAAGAAACATCGCTGTCCAACGTAAAAACTTAATCCGAATCTATAACCTACTTTGAAACAACTTGTCAGTTTTTGTATTTATGCAAAATAATTAGATAATCTAGATTTCGTTGTTCTATGGTTTTGTTCAGATTATAAAATGTGTTGTATTCAAAATAAAACGTTCTTTATAAATAATTAAAAACACAATCTGTGGTTGCTATCACACGCCAGTATGTAAGTACCGATTATCGATTTAAACACATAAAATGGATTTTTTTTATTTGATAAGGAAGTATTATAATATATTAAAAAGATTGTCAAAAATGACACTAAATTTATTTCGTGAAAGTGTAACAATTATGACATATTATATTTTTGAAATATTATTTTTCACATAAATTTTTCTGCGCAGTATATTTTAATGAAGTACTGAATTTTCATGTCACATGTTAACATATTCCATTTGCCTCCATCGCCAAATCAGTTCTAAATTTCTATATTCTCATCCAAACTACAAAAAAAAAATTAATAAATAAATAAAATTTAAATTCACTTCCTAGTTTAACTTCTTATTTGTTGGCCTCAAGTTAAGTTATTAAAAGCTTGTTAATAATTAATTAAGTAATTGACTCGTAAACGAAAACCTCTTTCTAATTAGTTTAACACAATGAATTGTATATAAACACATACAATATACATGCAGTATCGTATCTTATCTTTATTGTAATTTTGCGTGTACAGTCGTATTCAAATTAAAATATAAGTTAAAATATTTCTACAGCTGTGGGATAAATTACGCCACATATAATTTTATAGTCTTCTAATATTTTTTTTGAATTCTTCTGATAAAAATAATTGTTTCGAGTTCTCTAAATTATACACTTGTTCCATTTTATCTCTAGCAAACATTAAAAATTAGCCAGACTATAAACATTTATATAGATATTTCTTTGTATCACACTGAAAATAATTTTTCAGGACTGTCAAAGGAGTTTTAATTGTTTACTTAAAGCTCGACTTTTTTAAATAAACTCTTTCGTGTCATTTAACCTTTTTAAAGTTATATAGTTGTAAAAAAAAGTATATTATGCCCTTTCTCAATATTAAACCCGTCTTTATATCAATATTCATACTAATTGTTTAAGTGAATTAGTCGTGAAACACAGGAATGCATAGATCGGAGTTATAATTTTAAAATTTATATAAAACCTCAACTTCATATAATATATTACCGTTCATAGATAATACAGTTTTGAAGTGCTATGCGCATTTCGATTAGACTATGAATTTCCGTATACTCGATTTAAAAGTAAATAAGACCGGCAGCACAATGTTACTGAATAACCAATGATGTAATATGGCTAAAGCCTGAAGGTAGGCAACGCGTCTCTTAGATCTACTTTCTTTTTGATGTATGTTCGAGTTTTTAGCCTAATGGCTATTAAAACTAACAGGACGTTAAAGATCTACTGATCTTGGAGGTGTCCATAGGCGACAGGAATCTCTGATTATAGGTACACTGTATGCTTGCTTGTCGAATAAAAAAAATGATTTTTGTTGTATTTACTATTTATTTTTTTTATCGCCTAATTAGTAAAATGATCGACCGCAAAAAATTAATGACATAGACAATTATCTTATCTAGAACGATTGGTTGTTGTTATTGACAAAAATTTTATTATTATTTTTATAAATGTTAAAACTCCGAAAATCAAAAAGAATTTACTTGTCGTAATTTTTT
>JAOSYY010025123.1:0-10310 GCA_025727935.1 Hebomoia glaucippe | reverse complement strand
AGTAAGCTATTGTAAGCTTATAATATTATAATATATTAATATGACGAATATTATAATATTATTTAAATATTGATTATCCCAAACATATGTTTCAGTTACCACAAGCCAATTATTACGAAAATGGAGCCTACTGATTAAGTTTATATAACATTATATTTGTTAATAATAAAGAAAATATTATTATAACTTAAAAAAAAATTTATTTCAATTCCTTCACTAATTAATCGAAAGGAACTTCGTTCCACCCGGGTGTCCCTTGATTATATGTATAGGAGTCTAAGAGAAAATATATCGAAATAAGCATAATTGCATTCTCTGTTATGAAATCTGAATTGAACGAAGATTTTGTTCCACGATACGCTTAATCTACTATAAACTTAACTTTAGGACATTTAAACCTGTCTTTTTTTAAGATTTCTAATTCTTCGTAGATAAATGAGGCCTCTGTAGCCTTAGCGGTTGTGTAAAGCAACCACGACGCCAGAGAACTGGTTCGATACCCGATCGGAACACAGTTGCATTTTAAAAATATGTAATTTTTGTTCTGACTCTGGTACGGGCTGTCTGTGGCCGGATGTTTGTCAAAAACACAGGCATTTCGAGTATTAAATTTGGTGGAAGGAACTCCTAATTATTTATAAGTTCCGTCCGGATCACCTACTACCGTTCATAGATCGAAAAGTCGTGAATGAATTTCCGAATAGTCGAAATAAAAATAAATAAGGCCGACAGCAAAAACGTCACGACGTCAAAAAACATATAATGGCTAAGGTTTTAAGGTTGGCAACGCGTCTTCTAGATCTACTGATCTTGGAGGAGTCCATGGGCGACTGAAATCGCTTAACATAAGTGAACTGTATGCTCGTTCGTCACTCTATCACATAAAAAAAAATGCGCAAAGATAAATTGAAAATTTTCAGACAAGCTTTTTCGCCTTTCATTTCGCTTATCATTTTTAATATTTCTGTTAAAAACTATTCGATCAGATCTTTCAAAATAAAGACGGTATACTAACATATATTTTGTGTATATGAATAAAATCTACTTTAAAACACATTTTAACGGACTGAATCCGCGGGATGCCGATCGTAAAATAAAACCGCACCGAATCAGGGGTGAAAAACATTGTAACAATGCGCTTGACGAATGATATAATCATTATCATTTCCACCGGACAACCTTGATCCGTAAAAATATCAGTTAAATAATTATTTCGTATCAGAAACGTGCATTTCCTTTGATATTTATTTCATATTATTGATATAATGTCGTTGACTTTTTTATCAAAGTGGAATTCTTTGACTTAAAGTCTTATAGTCGAAGAAATTAAAAAAAAAAACACTCTTTCCTGTTCCTTCCTGCTGTTTTGAAATTCTGCTTCAATGTATGTTTGTCTGTCTCTTCAGCCTTCAATTTGAAAGCTGAAGAAATCGTACTTAACTATAATTTAGGAAGACTTTTTTCTAAGGTAACTTATTTTTGAATGAAAGTTTTTCAGTGTTCTATCTATCCGATCTTATTTCGTGTCTTTCAGCATAGAATCAAGGACTTTTTGTTTACAATAGGGAAGTAAGCGAGCATACAATTCCTCTTTTCTAAGCGATTCTTGTCGCCCATGGGCACCTCCAAGATCAGTGGATCTAGATTACGCGTTGCCAACTTTATTTGTTATTGGTCTTATTTTGTTTTATTTCGAGGATTCGGAAATTCATAGACTGAAATCGAAACGCGCATACCACTTCACGACTTTTCCATCCATGAACTGTTGATACTAAACTACAATAGAGGCGAAAAAATAAATATTATACAAAAAATAATTAGAATTTTGGCATTAAGCTCAACAAGTTCGAACAAAAAACGATACGAAAACTCCCCGAATGGATTAAACAATAAATTCGCATAGCATATATTATAAAAATTAAAAGCAAAGTATCTTTTGTTTTAAAGTTAACTAATGACAACATTAACATTATTTTTTGCGAAAAATTCACGTGTATTAACACGTGTAATGTGAAGACAAAAACTTGTAACGCCAAATTATTCGCTAAAGTTTATATTTACTGAATTCGAGTCTAACATTGACCCACGGATAGTAACGAAACCTGTCATTATCTTGAAGATAATTGTACTCTTGAACGCAGACGTCAGTAGTTTATTCTCCTACTACTGGCGACAAGTGCGGTAAGGCAAAATAATCTATTCTAATATTATAAAGCTGAAGTTTGTTTATTTGTTTCCCAAACAACCTGTATAGTATCGCTTTAGTAACCTCAGTAAATTAAGCGTTAATTAAGTAAGCTTAGATAATTATTAGGCTCTAGTGAATATCCGCGAGGCGTAAAGAAAAATTTCATCATTTAATTAGTCTCAAGTTATCTGTGTCACCCGGTTATGCTCGGTGATCAAAGCTGGTTGCTTCGTAATTATTATAATAAATAGAACTTAATTACGACTTCCGGCTTCTCTTGGTCTTGTAATAAGATAAGTGCGTTTCGAAATCAGTCTATGAATTTCTGAATATTCGAAAGAGATGGTTTCCCTAATCTTAATGTATATAAATTACGTGTCACGTTGTTTGTCCGGGATGAACTCCGACGCTACTGAACCGATTTTAACGTACTCTTCTTTAAAATGCGTGCTATGCTCCAACTTAAGAGATAGGAGTGTTTATGTATCAATTTATAGTCGCAATATTATTTTATTGTGAATTATTATTTGTATATTTGAGAGTCAAAATTATCTTTTAGCTGCAAACGATTCTAACAGATGACGATATCTGTTAACTAAATTGAGTTGGTATACAATAGATGGCGCTGTGTTAAAAGCACAAACGTTTCAATAATAATAATAATGCTTACTAATTACAATTTAATATAACAAAATCTTTAGCCACAGCAAAGTGTGGCCGGGTCGTCTAGTTGTAATATATAACCTTAGTAATATTATAAACGTGAAAGTTTGCAAGTTTGTTAGTCTTCAGCGCGAAACCTTCACAGTTTTCACCGTTCATAAATAAAAAAGTTGTTACGTGCTGTGCGCATTTAAAAATAAAAAAGGTCGGCAACAGAACGTCCCTTAAAAAATGATATATAAAGTAATGTGGTTAAAGCCTTAAGTTTGGCAACGCGTCTTCTAGATTCTAATGATCTTAGAGCTGTCCATGGGCGGCAGGAATGTCTTAGTATAAGTGAACTGTATGTTTCTTTCCCATCCTACGAAAAATAAAACCTACTGAACGGATGTGAAGAAACTATAGATATAAATATAGCTAACATTTCATATATAAAGGGTGTTAGGGGAGCGCTCCCGAAAACGAAGACAGATGATAGTACTCATGACAATGTTCGATTTTTTTCCGTATCAAAGGTGATACGGAAAAAAATCGAACCTGACTAGAAAAGAAACATATTTTTTAACGTTTTATTAGCGTTATTTCGCTTCAACACGTTAGTCGTAACGCGGGTAAAACCAGGGAATATCACTAGTATTTTAAAAGACAATTCTCACTTGTAACCGATCAGGAAGACTCGTTGACCGTGAACTTTCTTGGCTACTTGCCGATATGATTCAATGTTTAGCAATACCATTATTATGTTCAGAAAATTTCAACCTCACATTCCAAATTGCTTACCAATTAACAATAGGAGTCACAAACAGACGCGTTAAACTTATAACGTCTTCCCTTTTGTCTACTAGTACCCTCGTTTATAAAATAAAATATTTTTCATATTATTATTCATTTATATTTGTCTTCCATACGTCCGTAAATACGAGACCGATTTTCGTAAAACTTGTGACATGTTCTGCGATATTTTGGATAAGTATTTCGCCGGAGGTTTTCCGAAAGTTTATGACTTGGAGGCTTTCATGAAAACAGTATACACCTTCCTGACAGACCGTCCGATGTCCATGGGCCTCAATAATCACTTGCCGTAAGCTCGTTTGTCCCTTATGATAAAAATCACGGCTATTATCAGATCCAAATTCAACATAAAAAAACTATTTTAATTATAAAATCAGACGGTATAAAAATCCAAAGACAATTTATGACAGAATAATTTGCAACTAACCCGTTTGAATTTTGCTAAGTCGATGAACTTCCAAAAGGTATTCCCCTAAATGGAGAAATAAATATATTATACAACTTTTAGGACACCCTAACGGTGCCCCGTGGTGTGGCCCGCGTTGATATTATGTATACGATGACGGATAGTTTTTGATGGAATTTTCAGTGTTGAGTAATGTTGTGGCGTTAACATAGTCTACATTTATTCATTTATTTATCATCGTCAAAAGATATACATAAATTATTAGGTATAAATTTTGGATTATTTTAAGTTAAATTTTTTTCGATAATAAATATAAAAAAAAATATTTTTATGATTAACGAAAAAAGTTCAAAAGTATCCTATATCCGTCTCCTGGTCCTAAATTACCTCCCCACCAATTTTCCGCCAAATCGGTTCAGTCGTCCTTGATTTATAAGTAGTGTAACTAACACGACTTTCTTTTATATATATAGATTATGCTTTCGTCAAATAAGAATGAAGTTTGCATTAACTGTAATAATCAGACATTTTATATAATTTAAACACGCAATATGTGAATTTTCTGTAAAACTCGGAAAACAACATTAAATGTCTCTTTCTTTCTTATTTAATTAGTTGTACAAGGAACTTTGTTTTCTCAAAATCTTACCAAAAAATGTCAATACTGACAGTGGCACCTTTTGGACTGTCACTGTCAAACATGACATTTACACAGAGTATATTATTTACGTACTATGTGAAATCTCGGGACTTTTAGCGTAACTAAAAATATGCGGCTTCGACCTACCATCAAGTGAGTCTGTTTTTTTGATAATTATCATAAAAAATATAATTTTGATCTCGTACGTCATTATATGGACGTAATAAAAATGGTATTTATGACTCAAAGACATAGCCGGAGGCACATCAAATACCGCTCCTTGATAAATAACATATAATTAAAAAAAATAAAAATATAGTTAAGAGTGTACAGAACCTAATGGTTCTGTATATTTTATGAAACAAATTATTATGGTACATGTTAGTTAATATTTATTCTGAAATTACGATACATTGTATAGGCTAGATTTAAATCTAGATACATATAAAAAATTGAAATTAGACGTCTGTATATTCGATGAATTTATGCGAAAACGATTTCGGGCGATCAGAAAAGAAATATAGAACACAATAAAGTGTTTTTTTACCTTTTTTGTTTGTTTGTCTGTCTATATGAACAGGCTAATCTCCGAATGTACTCAACAGATCTATCGCGGATAGAAGTAAACCCAAATAACACACTTTCAGAAGTATTTCTTCTTACTAATATCTTATTAACCACAATGTCCTGAATTAAATTATTAATTTCATTCGAGCATAAATTTACGAATGCTCGAAATAATAACTAAAGTATTGGTAAGTAATAATGCTGCTTATATGCTAAATAAAAAAAATATGTTCACACCTTTTAATAAAATTTAAAGATCGTCGCAAATTCAATGTTTTAGTGGTCATGATTACTCAAATATGGCTAGTAGTAATAGTGGCCTTCGTAACACAATGGATTTCCTTCTAACCATTTCCGGAAATTCATCCTTAGCCATTAGCCACAGGTAACGAGTGAATAAGATATGTCAATGCCAGCTTAACTACTAATGAATTTCTCCGCTGTAACACTGTTCCAATAACAAACTCCTTTCTGCGCTTCTAGTATTAGTCCGAGAGCTGGCTTGCATTTTGGATATGGTGTTTGAGCTATTATATGGTACAGTCTTGTTATAACTGAATACTACAATCCAGTTAGCAGGTTTAAGTTATTTTTAAAAATTTAAGATAAGAAAATTGGTATTAAAAAGGGTTCTTTGTGTAAATTTGCGATTTTTATAAATTCAATTTGATTTCGTAGCTAAAAAGTTCAAATATCGTCAGTTGTATGAGAATTCGTTTTTCTTTGTCATTGTCAGCCGTCTGATAATTTGTTTTTTTTTTTTAAATATAACTGGGCCATGTTGGTAACTAATATTAATTGACTATTTATGTATAATCATTTCAGAAGAATTTTTATACAGTTGAGTCAAAAATTTTCCTCTAGGCCACTCGCGTGCTTGCCAGGACTATAGTCTTAAGGTGTAACGAAACTATATTTTGAATAACCTTTCATAACGCCAAATCCAATAACTCAAAATGCATGCCAGCTCTTAAGCCATAAATAATATTATTAGTACAACAAGGAATTTGTATATCGCGTCTAAAATTCTGTATCGATTGAAATGAATATAAAATGCATCGATAGGTGATAAAATTGTCATAGACTTGCTTTGCCCCGTGGATTTATCCGCCACACAATATAAATTACATATAACTTAATGGCTTCTGTCAGCGACACCTTGGAATACATTATTCGACTTTTGGCAAGGATCCCTATTTTTTTTGAAAATATTATATTGTTGGTTATAACCTATTGCCTTCCCCGATAAATCTACTATTCAACGCTGAATGAACTTTTCAAATCGCACCAGTGGTTCCGGAGTTTAGCGCATTCAAACAAACAAACTCTTCAGCTTTATAATATTAAACTATAGTCGAATTGTTCTGTTCTATTAGCTATATTTTGTAAAGTGTCAGTAGAATCCATTGTGTAGCTTTCGCGTGAAAGAATAACAAACATCCATACTCACAAACAAATACTATTTTTAAAATACTATATTTGTCAAATTTAAAATTCCAATGGAATAGTTGATGATAAAAAAATTCATTTTGAAATAAAACCTTTTTAGTGATATATAAAACCTTACGTTTTAATGTTCATTAAATATACAAAGGTCTGCTCAGTTACGCGGAATAATGTCTACTTTTAACGAGCAATTGTCATTAGATATGTTTGTGTTAAATAATTATAGCTCCTTGACCCGTGTTCAAGAGGTGTTTCCTTATTACTATAACTAGCGATGCTACCCGGCTTTGCTCGCCATAAATAAAATTTAAGCGTATTGATAATATCAGTTATGTATACACGGTTCAACGAAAACACAATATATGAAGTTTGTCTGTTTGTTCCAAAGCTACTGGAGCGACTTAAACAGCATTTTCACAAAATATTTTCTTATACATATAAAATTAAATATGATACAACAAAAACACAATTTATAAAGTTTGTCTGTTTGTTGCAAAACTGATGGGCCGGTTTAAACGAGATTTTCACTGACAAATAGCTGACTACATAATGTATTTTTTTTATTTTAGCAACATAATTAGGGTTTCGTACAAAATAGTAAAAACCCTATATATAACATTTTACTTGCCGGAAATGTTGCCCTCGATCCCTCAGAAAAACGTAATTCCTTTGATGATAAATCCTTTCTCGCTCGCACATCTAGTTAATGCCTATTGCTGTCTCACCTATCATGACTCCTATGCCCAAACATTTGTTATATTGCAAAAGTTTAATTTCAGTCCTATTTCACAAAATTACCAAGGTTTCGGGTAATTCCCAAATTATTTCGAAAACATTACAATATCACTGTTGTTCTTAGTAAAAAATGACTCAAAGTTCACGAGTAATTTATGTTTGACGACAACCGTTTGATGAAACATCATTAGGACCACAGAGCATAGAATGTATTCAGTAGTGCAAAAATTATTTTGCTTAATGTCATACATACATTTTAATGTTCAATATATTTATAATTTATGTGTAGATATTAAAATAGTTTATTTTTATATCTTATCTATACCAAGAAGTATACTTTAAGTGTGTATTTCCAATAAAAAAATGTTTATTTATTTCTTTTGAGCTATCTCCGAAACAGCTTTACCGATTTTGGCGTGACTTTAAACTCTATGTGCGTGTGCGCACTTACATTAGCTAATAATGTATCTATATAATGTATTTTATATATGTATATATATATAAAATACATTATTTTTATATATATATATAAAGAAATTCAAGCAACCACGGTAAACAGCTAGAACCTTAATAAATTAAAAACAAAATGCTTTCCTCAAAATTGTTATTTCGCCACTGAAATTTAATAAACTATGTCAATTATTGTCAAGGTGCTGAACACTCATACTGTAAACAAAGATTTATCATTGGCTTTTACCTGTAAGTAATCCTTTAAATTAAATATACATTTTTACAAGAAGTATTTCGTATCTATAATATTTATTAAAATACTTGTTAAGAGAAGTGTAGGTAGTTAAAATGTATATTAAAAATGCAATATTTCTCATATATATACTAAATAATTACTATTTAATCGTTTATCAGTTATCTGTCAGTCGAAGTCCCGTCGCAATCGATCTAGCCGTTGCAGAGTTTACTGACACAAACAGACAGACAAAAATTGTAAAAAATGTTCTTTTGGTATTTGTGCCGTTTATTTAGTAAAAAGCGTTTATTTTAATACTACTGACGGTCACTCCAATTTTATTTATCTATACAGATGTACAGATAATGATAATTTCGATGAAGGGAAAGTAACTTATAAAGCGCTATAACATCCCTTATCTGCCAGAGGCAGTCCGTCAAAATCGATTCAACAGTTCCAGAGATAAGCTAGAACAGACGAACGTAGATAAATTGTTTTTTTCTTTTGTATATGTCATATTTCTTACTTTACGCTCCATATATACAGCTAAATGAAACAATACATTACTTTAATAAAAAAAGAACCAGCAATGAAGCATGATAATAAAAACAGCACATGTTGAAGCGAAATAACGCTAATAAAACGTTTTAAAAATATGTTTTTTTTTTATTTAGGATCGATTTTTCCGTACCATTATCAAAGGTGTCATGAGTTTTCTGTCTTCGTTTTCGGGAGCGGACCCCTAACACCTGTTATGTATAGCTTAGTACTATCTGAGCTAAATTGACAATAAAGATAGCGTGCAATTGCATTGACCATCGCGTGACTTTCTAACTCATAAACTCTCAGAGAAAGTGTTGTATTATCTGCGGTAGAGACACATCTAAGGTCTGTGACGTCATTAATGACCCTGCACGCGATTTAAGTTTAAGAGTAACTTATACTTGACATTAGCTTAATGCTTGGTCTGACTTTTGATAAGTTTATTATGGCGAAAGTTTATGTTTTCTAATATAGTTATACTAAATGGAGGGTGTTGCCACCGTCGTTTCTGTATTCACAAAAGTCGGAAATATCGACATATTTTTATCAATTTTTAATGAAAATTGCAACATGGCGTTCGTAGTTTCTATTTTTGCCACGTTACATTTAAGTTAGTATAACTATAATACCTTGCGATTTTACTCGCCGTAATTTTATATTTCACTAGCAGTCTCCGCGAATTTCCAAACACCCTGTACAGATGTCGATTTAAAAGCCAAAATTAGTAGTAAAACCAGTGGTATGAAAATCGGTTGCGTCGTTTTCGAGATTCTATTTATGAACCACGGAAGTATTTAATAAAATTGTAGACAAATGTTTTTAGTGGTAATTTTTAGGTAAACTACTAATGAAATACAGCGAAAAAATGATCTAACTTTATAAATGTTTGTATGTTTGTCCTCTATAGGTTGTTCTGAAACTTTCGTGAGTTGTTATGAACACCTGTGAGAGTCCGAAATAATTACTGTACGTAACAAATTGTCAAGTATATAATTTAATTACAATATAAACCTCCTAATATTAGTAATTTTATAAATATAGTTTATGTTTTCTGTCGTTTTATGTATATCTCTCAGACTTATTGTTAAAATTGGCATTTGAATATTATATAAACATATAATTTCGCGAATAATAAAAACTTAATAGCAAGAAATTCTTGACAAACAAAATGAATGGCAAAGTCGTAATCTGATCTTAGAAGTTTCTAGAACAGTATAAATTTTAAATAAATACGCAGGTTATTGTTAATAGTATATTGTATTTAGATAAAACTTGTGTCAAGACATTCGCACACATAGTATTTTAAGGCGCAGCAGCGAATTTAAATTAAATCTTAGTTTTAAGAGTAGTTTGTCTATTCGAATATTAGAAAACTGAAGTTTGTTTGATTGGACTTTACCAATTGATTCTTCCAGTTTTGGATAGCCCATTTATCCAGGAAGACTGTATGCAACACGGTTTGATTCGGTCACGGAGAAATATTTATTTCTTTTGTGAGTAAAAGTTACGAAATAACCATGTTACACTTTTATTAGCGTTATTTCGCTCCACCATGTTAGTCCAGCTGCTTTTGTTATCATGCTTCATTGCTGGTTCTTTTTTTTTAGTAAAGTAATGTATTTTTTATGAAACTATCGTTTCATTT
>JAOSYY010025121.1:0-10311 GCA_025727935.1 Hebomoia glaucippe | reverse complement strand
TTCGTAATAATTGGCTTGTGGTAACTGAAGTAGGAAACATATGTTTGGTATAATCAATATTTAAATAATATTATAATGTATAATAATCTATTATTTAATATATATTATAATATTATAAGCTTACAATAGCTTACTATAGCAAAAAGTGTCGTGACAACATTTCGTAAGAATTTTTTCCGTCTAGCCCCCTTTCACAACGCGCGATAAGGAACTTCGTACCAATATTTGTCTATATTGTATTACCAAACTTTACTATCTATAAAATTAATAGGATAGAATATTAAAAGCAAAAATGTAGAACATCGTCACTCGTACTAGTTCATTAAAAGTGTTGAATTTCAACATTCAGATACATTCACGTATGTCAACATGTTTACACACGGCTCGCTCTTGACACGTTTTCACTTTCATGAAATTAAGGCGTACCTTTGAGAAGGTCAAGTGTACATCTGACGGGGATATATTTGGGGCGAACTTTTTTAAAAAACTAGAAAAGAATATCTGAATTTTTTTGACTAAACACAAACACGATACATGAAATCAATGCGTCTTTTTATAATATCGATATTATTGTTAATTTTTCAATGTATGTGTTCGTATACGGTAAGTACTTATAGATATATAATTTAGAAGTGTTTGACTGTATGTTTGTTTGTTCTGACTAATCTTGGAATCGATCTATACTAATAATGACTTCAGTTAATGCTGAAAAGTTTGTTTGTTTATTTGAAAGCGCTAATTTCAGGAACCACTGGTCCGATTTAAAAAAAATATTTAAGTGTCTGTCGGGGAAGCCTATAGGCTATATTATATTTAAAAAAAAATGGGTCTTTACTAAAAATCCAATAGTGTACTCAGGGTGTAAAAATCAGCTAGTAAGTTAAATACATTAAAAAAATAGGAATCCTTACTAAAAGTCCAATAATGTAACCCGAGGTGTAAAAAACGAAATGAACGCGAACGAAGCCGCTGGCAGAAGCTAGTTATATATAATTAATATTACCGTAGGTAAAGTCGCGGGATACTGTTATATTCATCATCGTTATAATTATCATCACAATAAATCATATATATTTTTTAATAAAGAAAATTAAATAAGATATGATGCTTACTTACTTTTCAGTATAAGACTGTCAGTATTATAGACTGATGTATAAATTTGCACTTCACACTTTAATCATTTAAAGGGTCTGTGACCCGATAAAAATCTAATATTTCCTCAATCTTTAATACTCGGTGTGATTCAGATTAAAATCGGTTTTGAGTTTGAGTAAAAGTTAATCTCATATCTTGATAGTTATAATATTGGGCTTATAGTTAAAAGTGTGTGATAACAATGTATATTATTTGTCAGTTGACTTAAGTTCACAAGCATATAGTATGTAATTAAAAACACAGACAGAGAGAGCTGTATGAGGATCACATGATATCTTTAATTAGTTAATCATTGGTATATATTTTAATTTCTTACATTCGGAAGTTGTACTTACGCTGTAAGGGTGTTATTCGAATATACATAATTTAAATATTCCCCCCATACGATTAATAATTTTAATAAAAAACTTTCCTTTATTAAGAATTAGTTATATAGAAACTATTTATAATTAATTTACTTACGTAGTGCACTTCGCTGCGGCAGAGGTAGCCAAGTAGAGCGCCAATACTATAAGTGCGTCGGCGGCCATTTTGTAAACACCTTGTCAGCACATTTCCACCTGCGAAACTACCTGCAAAGAATAGAATTTGCGGTGTATTAAAACGTCTCAATTTTAAAAATATTTTTAATCTTAAATAAATAAAGTATATATTCATGATATTAACTTCAACGTCAAAAGCTGCCATCTGCAATTTTTAGAAGTAAATTGAACGAGATTCTAATAATAACAGACTAAAATTAATGTATGTAACTAGTATTTTTACAAGACAATTGTTCCTTTGAACTGTGTATGCTCTCTAGGCGCTTCATAATTCAAATAATATGTAAGGTAAATTTTGGATAACAAATTAAATATTATGGTTTATTATTTAAAACCGATGTGTTTCTACTTGCGTCAGTTTTGAACAGGTTGTTAACAGCAGGACATAGTAGCTACTAAATCAATGAGTTGCTTTTAATACGAATAAAGATATTGTTTAGTTATAATGTAAGGATTTCTATTCTGTTTTTAATTAGTTATCAGGCATACCTAAAAATGTTCCAATTTAAAATTTAAAAATAGCTACTGAATTGATATCATAATCTTTTAATGTTAAATCTTACACGTAGAAATGTGTCTGCTGTTCCCTAGGGGAATGATATTCCACCTAAACTCTCATTTTAGATCAAAAAGTAATATTTTTACGTTGGAAAACACGAATGTAGTTTAATAAAAATATTTTCTATATTAACTCCGAAATTCTTTACGTCATATTCTAAAAATAATGTATAGAATTTAGTTTTAGGGATGAATTTATCAAATGGAAATCGCTTGCAGTTTATTTGAATGGATATTAAAATTAAATTCCGATGCACAGTAGACTTATACTATCATGAATTCGCTGAATTCGCAGGAGAATCAAAAGACAATTTCTCATTTCAAAACTTAGATTGTCTACGATAATACTGTCACTACAAGTAAATAACTATATGAATAATAATAGTAGTTAAGACATTTTCAAATTGCGTAGTTCGTGTCTTCTGAGAGTCCTAATATAAACATTTTTATGATTATATCTTCGAAGTTAATGTTAAAGTACTTTTATTTTTTGTATTGAAATAAAATTTGATAGATATGTATAAAACTATATCTTGGAGATGATTTTATGATGGAGCGTGGAAGTTATTTGGTTTTTCAGTTCTTATTAAAGGACCTATTGTTATTATTTCTATCGTCTTTCACGAGGAGTCTCCCTAAGGATAATTAAGCTTTAAAGGCCTTGCTACATGGTAAATCTATTTCCGACTTTGCAACTCTACGTAGTTTTATTGTTTTAAAAACATATATACATTAGGTATTAGCAACATCAAACGATCTCATGAAGCTTTACACGTAAAAAATATGGAAGTTAACCAGCCAAGTGAAATATAATTTGAGGAAAAAAACATATCCGTTTTTCACTTAATGCGAAGGGAAACCAGTATCGTACAAAGACCGGACCCTTTACTTGAGAACCCTTACATAAACCTAACAAAGGCGCTAACAGTTAGGCACATGTGGGTTGATATAGGGACCCATCCAGTGTCGGATTCACAGCTAAGATCTAAAACAACGTAGCATAATAAGTTTAAATATACACTTTAAGTAAATCGTTACAAAAAGCAGCAAAAGTTTTGAAGTAAGTCACAATACCGATAAACATTTATTAGACAAATGATCCTGCCTGGGATATGAGTCATTTTTTTTAAATTTTGCTTTAAATTTCCTCTGAATAGTTGTGTTAATTCGCAAAATTATTAGAGATTTAGAACTGGGTGAAATTGCTTTTAGAGTTTCTGTTATATAGATGGATGTCTTAAAAACTTTTCGAATTTTGTCTTATTCCTGAATAAATATAACTTATTTATCTTGACCTGAAATGAAAAATATATAAAATGTGTACTTTCAGTATTCTATAGTCATTTAAGGCCCCATAGTACCCGCACAGTTTATTATTAAGCAAAACATTATCGCATGTATAGTTAAATGAAAATGTTACTAACAGATTTCTTCATAATTTTTTTGTCTTTTTTTGTTAAGAATCAAAAGACAACCAAGACAATGTTACCTTGGAGTCCTATTTTGTGGGACATAACTCGCGACATTCTCTTTAAATAATGTACTTTATTTATATAAGTTTAAATTATTCATCTTCTAAAGGTGATACCAGGGCTTCAAACGCTAAAAATCCGTCACCAGTACACAGCTGTTTAAGACAAGTAACATACATTGCAAAAGCCTTTTACTTTGTATAGAATGTAAGTATTTCGCTAATGATGCCCGAACAGAAATAATTTATTTTCGACGAATCATAATTAACACACTTTTCTCTAAAAAAAAATCCGAGTCACCTAAAAGGGTACAGATTAAAGACATTGCTATGTCTATATGCCTAATCACATTTATTTATAATAAATCAATCCCTGGTGATAAACAAAATATACTATTGAGTCACATCAATGATACCATACTACCAATGAGTAATTTTACGTTAACTACAGATATCTAGACGAAATCTGAAGTTCCATCCTCACATTCTCAATGTCTGGCGCTCCTTAACCGCCGCGTTTTCCCAGTAATTTCCTACCACGCACAACCACTTTGTGGAATGAGCTTACGCTGGAGGTTTTTCCGAACCGTTACGAAACGGTGACTTTCAAGAAACGAGCGCACACCTTTCTAAAAGGTGGCAACACGTCTCCAAGGCCCCTGGTCTTGCTGTCCATAGTTGACTGTAGTGATTATTTGCCCCCAAATGAGCATACGGAATAAAATATAAAAAATAAGAATACATAGATTGGAGCTTTTATTTATATTACATGTGAATAATGGTGAGAAATATATTTAGTTTGACATATAATAACAATTTACTTTAATGCGTTGTAAAAACGAGTTGGTTTATCAAAATTTGTGGGTAAAAATGTCTTTGCTCATTTGTGTCATTTTTTATGCGATAGGAAGGCAAACGAGCATACAGTTAATTTATATTAAGCGATTTCTCTCACCCATGGACACCTCCAAGATCAGTAGATCGAGAACACGCTTTGCCAGCCTTATTTTATTATTATTTCGAGTATCCGAAAATTCATAGACTGAAATCGAAACGCGCATAGCACTTCACGACTTTTCCATCTATAAACGATGTTACGGAACTTATGAATTATTACGAGTTCCTCCAACTACATAGAGTACTCGAAATGACTGCGTTTTTGACACTCGTCCGGCCACGGGCAGCCCGTACCCACCCGTGGCAGAACAGAAATTACATATTTTTAAATGCGTTCCGACCTTTTATTTTTCTCTTAATACTTTAGCTTTGCAAATAAATACTGTCATCGTAATTCTACACTATAAAAACGCATGAGAACGTAGGGAAAAATAACTCCGTTATTTCTTCAGCTGTTTACTTTATTCCTCTTATATGTTCACACATAATACTTTACGGAGTCCTTATGCCGCAATAAGGTGCGAAAATTAGACGCTTCACATAAAACTCCAAGTGTTATAACTATAGAAGAGCACATAACACGTAATGAGAGTACAGGGTGTTTATAAAAATAATTCTAGAAGTGTATAAGAATTTCGTTCTGCTAACTAGAAGTTTTGAGTGTCGATAAACGTGTTTTATTTTGTTGAAAATAAACACCCTTATTTTTTTTAAAAGTTGTAATATTTACATTGTAAATTGACAAGTGGTGATCAAATCTATACTAATATTAAGCTTTCTATACTAAAATTGAGCAGAAAAGTTTGTTTGTTTAAACGCAGTAATTTAAGATACCTCTGGTTTGATTTGAAAAGCTTTTTCAGTGTTGGATAGTACATTTATCGAGGAAGGCTGTAGGCTATAATACACTTTCAATAACTTATGGATCCTTACTATAAGTCCAATAATGTAACCCAAGGTGTAAAAATCCAAATGAATGCGAGTGAAGCCGCTAGCATAAGCTAGTTTGGACTAAAATGTCTCGTCTCTTATATTGCCTGTAAGTATTTCATCTAATTTGCAATTTTTTCGCAACAAGAACATAATCATTACCTAAAAATTAAATATTTTTCTTGCGAAAAAAGTAGCGAGGAGAAGAAAAAATGTTCAACTTAATTCAGTTCTAAAATGTAAGTTCCTAAGTTCTTATATAATCTAGAATATTGGCGAAAGCCCCAGAGCATAATAATTATTGTGTACTTAAAAGTTCAAGTTCGTTGAAATCTAATAAGGCTGGTTTTTATAGCAGTGCCGGGTTCGTTCTGCTTGTAGAGTGCCTTAATTATCTACTTTTCTTTCAATTCCATTTTTGAAATAATACTTATAGTCCTATATTGTATCTGAGACTTGATGATGGCGTCTATATGATATTAATTTCTAAATTGTTGTATCCATTAACTGATTGTTTAAAAATGTAGAGAATTCTTAATTTTTAACTACTGCATGAGTCTTCTATATTAAAAATGAAAGGTAATAGTTTTAGTATTTTATTTCAGTGTTTAACCGACTTCACAAAAGAGGTCCTCATTTTGCCTGTAATCTTTATGTAAACATATTGAATTCCTGAATAATATTGTTAATTTGATTCTAGTTAGTTTATTAATTATATTATTTAGAGATCATTTTACTAAACAAATCCTGACGTATCGTTCCTAAATAACATCAGTTTAAGACATAAGTTATGTAATCGATGTCCAATAGGTAATTGATAAATTTAAACAGTATTCTTGAAATTTTCTAACACGAAAATCTTTGAAAAGGAGATTATAATAATCAGTATAGGAGTCTAAAGTTTAATAAACTAATGGTAAATCCATTTTTACGAGAAGTTGAAAATATTAATCTAAGCATGACCTCATGCTATTTTTTCTAAAACCACTTAACGACGCTAACAAATTAATATGGTAATGTAAATCAAGACAATGATAAAATACGCTGAGTTATTTTCTTTTATCGTGTGGAAATAGAATCGGGTTTCCGTGAAAATGTTATTGCTGTCAGATTAATTAGTATAATGGTTGGCTGAGAATAAATGAATTATGAAGTAATGGACTACGACTAAGAAGTTTATATCCTGTGTCGTAGATATAATCTGTGATGTGTTTTCAGTTTTTCTGTTTAAAATAACAACAATTTTATGACAATCTACGTTATGTGCGATTGTTTTATGAAAAGTCGTTTCTATATCGACCGTTTGATACTTTACTACAACCTTGTATTTGTATATAATCATTTATTATATTTTCTATATATATTTTCTATGTATATAATCATTTATAATATTACTATTTTCTAAATTGACGACTTCTTGACGTATTTTTATTTCATATAAAACTTGGGAGACGGTTATGGGCTGTGTACTTTAAAAGTTGCGACACGGTGGACGCAGTTTTCTTATTTTCTGCTCTATTAGTGAAGTAAATATTTTCTATGTAAATTTAATGCATACGATATCAGATCTATACAAAATGTACGATATCCAATATACCCAAAACCTATTCGTTTCAAAAGTACCCTATAAAATTACCGTAGCTTAATCAATGCTTAAAATACACGCGAAATGTTCGAAGTCGTGAATTACGGGAACCGTGACGCACGGTAGCTTCAGAAATTTACGACCTGATAAACCTTTGATAAACCACCACCGATCAACCTAGACCTCCTCGGACGACCACACCTTGGACAGATCATTCTTTTTTGTATTTGAAGAAAACGACGGGCGGAGGTCGTCTTATAGTGGACGGTTATAAACTTGTCTGTTAAATGGATTACTACGATTAACTATGAGTGATGCTTGGCCCGTATAGCCGTATGATTAGCTCTACTTTTTGTAGCGATGGTCCTCAATAGAATTTTTCCGATCTATCACCGATTATACTGAGTAATGGAATTTCAGACATTCTTTGTGTTACTGTATCTATAACCTAAATATCGATACGATAGCTTCGTTTACGTTTATGCAAAAGCTTATTTTTTCCCCCAAAATTGGTATTAGACAGATGAGTTTCAAATAAGATAACAAGTTTGTTATCGGAGGATTGAGAACTGATTTTTCGAAACAATTTTGTAGGCTTCTATTGTTGTACTTCATATTCCATAGATTAAGCTTTATATCTCAAGTGTGAAAAGCTACATGAAAACTTAAGCAATTTTAGTTCTATACATATTAACTAATTTAATTAATCTATACATTAGTTCATAAATACTTTATTTAGTCAGCCTGCAGTGTATTTTATTTGAATGCGTGACATTCGTTAATAAAATACAATATTACTATATTAATAAATGATTTCATACTACGTGCAAGGTTAGTCTAAGTACTTTCTACTTAATTTAAAACTAGAATATCTGAAATCTCAAACAAATCATAACGAAACTAGAAGGATTATGCAAAAACAACGAAACTTTTAACAAAATGTTGAGCAACTTAGAAGGTAACTTGAACTATTTCCTAAGTGAATTCACGTAAGAGGCAAACCATCAAAGTCTAAGTCAATTTGAAGAACAAACGCCATTTGTCTTTTTAGACTGGCTAATGCAGAAATTTCTGGTTAACTTTTGCGTTCATACTTGCATCTGTATTGGGAGCTATCTACTATACTTAAGAGATTGGTATAGAAAAAATTGAGTTTTAGAATATTAAATGTAGTTTAATAACTTCTCTCTTAAAAAGTTATGTTTTTATTCTAAAAATAGATTTTATGTGGATTTTGGGGTTTATTTTATAAATAGGATGAGTTTGAAGTAAGATTCTGAATTTAGAAGGTGCTATGATATGCTTTACCACCCTTAATTTTTGTATTGAATACTTACATAGTGTTAATAAAGTTAGATTTTCCTTAATGCTATTTTTATATTTAAAATACTCCATTCACTATAGGCGCGTACGTCTGTGATAAACTCTCTGAATGGTTGGACTATTGATGTAGCCCAATGTTTATATATTTTACAATACCATCTTTGTAAATTAAGCACTCGCTGTGAATTGCCTTCCTTAATTCAAAGTATATTGACAATGATTTATAATATAAGATGTCCTTCAGAAGAAAGTCTTAAGATTGTATTTAAATTTTTTAAGGACATATTTTAGGATAGGATAGGATTTTTCGAATGTACTTTTATAGCTTCTAATACAGCTCGCTATTGACGGTAAAAGCTTGCCTTTCAAGCTATTCACCTGAATTAATGTGGTAAGAATGTGAAACGTTTTATCGATAAAATTAATATGAATATTTTGTGTTTTCATAACATAATTATTGTCACTTAAAAGAAATAAAAATATATTCGCACACTGTGTTATAATTTTTCTTTTATTTATAAAACAGGGCTTTTAAGGCATTTCATATAAAAATTATATATGTCTTAATTTCGAATAATTTTAAACATAACTTTTAATCACATGACGTAAAAATATCTTTCGTTATTATATAACACTTTATCTGTTTATTGTTTCCTGGTGTGGCTGTAGGAAACATCTAAAATTTGAATACCAGCTGAAAAAATAATTAACAACAATATTGCCGTAGTAATACCAGTTTGTAAATAAAAATGATTAGACTTAAACAGAACTGCGACTACTCGCGGCTTTGTTCTTAATAAACATGAAAGTCTATTTACTTCACCTATGAATTTTATCGATATTATGAACATCTCTATTAGAAAGGGGAGGCTGAAAGCAAAATAGCAAAGCGCGTCTAATACGATTAGTACTGTATTTGTGTACGCATTGCGCACTGGGTCGATGGGTAGATTCACTGATTTTATTCGAATTATTTACCCCTGATTACTTTTATGTGACAGCCCTAGTCTATAATTAGATGTCCTCTTTTATTCTATTTTACAAAAGATAAGCCTTTTGCATTGATATTAGCTAACGTTGGGGTTTTAAAAAATCTTTGTGACTTATACCTACAGGTTACGAGTTATTTTCTTTTAATGTTAGGGTACGCTCCCGAAATAGTACGAAAAAACATCGATCCTGATTATAAAAATAATATTTTTAAAACGTTTTATTAACCTTATTTCGCTTCATCATGTTAGTACAGTTAAATGAAACGATAGTTTCATAAAAAATACATTACTTTACTAAAAAAACCAGACATGAAGCATGATAACAAAAACAGCTGGACTTACGTGAAAGAGCCAAAAACGCAAACAAAACTTTTAAAAATATGATTTTTTTAATCAGGGTCGTTTTTGTTTCCCTACTATCATCAAAGGAATGTTATTATCTGTCTTCGTTTTCGGTAGCAGTCCTCTAACACCCGTTATAAATCTCAGTTTTTTGAAAACAGCTGTTACACTTTATTTGAACTTAAATATTTTTTTTGCCTTCTTGCAAGGAATTAATTAATAAACAAAAAAAATGTTACTAATTTTCTTTTTTCTTTAATAACAACAATATGATATTAATAAGTGCTTTTTGGTTATTCTAAACTACCTAAAATAATATAATTATAGATATTTTGGCTCAATATAAATCGCGAAGATAATTTTAATCTTCTCTTTTTCCACCGTATTTAGGTGTTTTATAAATTAACTAGCTGACCGCGCAAACGTCGTTTTGCCACTGAAGTATTTTGCGATTAAAAATTAGGGGTTGATTGTTGAGGGGTGAAAATTGGGGATTGTATGTATTTTTATATGTTG
>JAOSYY010025116.1:0-10341 GCA_025727935.1 Hebomoia glaucippe | reverse complement strand
TCAGGCCTACTGAATAACTATATAAATTTTCATAAGGTTCGGTCGAGCCGTTTCGGAGGAGTTCGATTAAGTAACCTGTGACACGAGAATTTTATATATTAAAGGATTTACTGAAACTCCAAACAGTCATGCCCTTTGTTCGGGTAAGTGGGCAACATTAGCTTGACTTGACCGAACTCGAAAACTATTTAAAAAAAACAAAAAAGGTTCCAATAATGTCAATTAGAACATACAAAACTTACAGTTTTGTGTGACTAATTTTTAACCGTTTGTCTTCTTAGAATATTAAAAAAAATTGAGTATTAACAAAAGCGGGTTTTGTATTTTATTTATAATATGCATATAAGAAGATAAAATATCTTTAAACGCCGATAAGTTTTTTTATTTAATTTTAGATTTGAATAATATTATGCTCCGAGATACGCTTAATCAAAAACTGAAACAAAATTAGTTAAGGATTTGTTAGCATAGAGATAAACAAACAAAAATACACATTGTATACTTTAATATTTTTATATGCTTTCACTCTTTTCTGATTGCCCGCTACCGTTTTTGCAGAAATTCATGAGTAGTGCCTAGCTACTAGCTTTTGTCTGGGGTTTTGCTCAGGTATGTTGATTTTGTCATTCACCTGTAAGCCTATGCTGTTTCTACTAATTTATTATGTCTAGCTGAAGACGTACATCTTTGCTTAGTGTCTATGTGATTTAGAATGTATTTAATATTTAAGTTTAGAGACATAATTGAAAAAAAAAAAAAACAAAAAATTAACTCTATTGTCAAAAGTATTGTTTATTTTTGTTAAGGATTGCTCCATGTTAGTAAAACAATATCGTTCTAATAGATAAACGCACAATGCGTCCGGTCTTGTATAACGGTATTTAATTGTGTAAAAAGTTAAAATGATTCCCGAATATTGATTCAGATCAGTAAAAATGCAGATTTTTTTTTTAATAACACTTAGTTTCATGTCTCTCAATTACAGAGTAATTAAATTCTTAGTAAAATTCACTCTCTTGTAGACTTTATGGCGGACATAAAAATGATTCGATGTCCTTCCATCATTAAAAACTGCAAATGTCATATCAAATTTCGTCAGAAAACTTTCCACAGTTATGGTATGAAAAGTTAAAGGACAGGCGTAAAGGTTAATCTAGAATTAAATTATAAGAGATGCCAGCAGTGCTTCGCGATTTCACCCAAGTTGTTTTTATGTACACATGATAATGATGATGTATAAATGTTGATGCTATTTAGTTAGGATTCCAAATAATATAAGTGAAGCCAACATGCTACAAACATATCTTCTACAGGGTACTTAAAAATCAAGACTCGAGAGCTGTGTAGCAGATAATTCTGGTTAAAACTTAAATTATCTCATAACTCCTAAGTACAGGTAGGTAAATATCATAAGGAAGATAAACCAAAAATTAATTTTGGTTTCATTATTAATACTGTAGTAGACGGTCAATCTTTTTAAAAGTTCACGGCCATTTTTTAATAACGGGTGTCAGTTGCAAAAATGATATTTTAATTTAATTAAATATGAACTTTTCGGGAAGTTTGATTGAGTGGGCGAGTTCCGCCAGTGGAAGATAATAGGATCAGTCATGTCGTGGTTATTGATCGTGTTGGTGTGTGTCGCATCTATAGCTCCGGCTAAGGCTGTGGTGGGAGGTCTTCCAGCGGCACCCCCAGAACCTGACGCTGCTGTGGTTTTTACACAGAAAAACGGTTTCAGCGCTCGGTTGGAAGGGTTTAAGAATGATCAGCTCGGCTATTACACTTTTATCGGTATAAGGTATCTACACATTTATTTTGATAAAGCATTGAATGTCTAGGCGATTGTTTGATTTACATTCAATCTGAAGGAAAGGTGAATGGTATGGCTAAGGTGGTTCAAATAGTTAAGAGGACCATATTCAATCTTAGTTTTGAGAAGTTCTTTTTCGATTCTTCGCCTGGTTATTAAGAAAAAATACAAATTTACTCTAAATTACTTCAATTAGGTGAGTTTGGAAGCTCGCCGTAAGCTGTGCAAAGTGAGACTAGTCTCCGGAGGAATTAATGTCTTACCAGTATTTCAGTATAATCAAGACTATTTAGTAGGCGGTTTAATAGCTGAGCCTTTTAATAATCACTGGTTTTGTGTTTCTGTAGTATTCAAAACCTCTAAATTATACTTCTATAAACCCACCACCACAAGGTGAACACATTATTTTAAATACTACCCGATTTAACCTTGATGAAGCTTGCACGACTACTGACTTAAATTGATATAATGTCCCATTTTAGTGCCTGCCAAATCTAAACCTAAAAACCTAAAAGTTTATTGCAACTTAGACTAAATGAAGCTCCCAAAGTTTATGTTCAACGATAATAGACCGCCTAGTGTTGACAAGTGATCGGTTCGTTCTAGTTGCTCGCTCTAGAACATTGTAATTTTTCACTTAACTTAGATTCGCAATATAATAGCATAGTTTAGTCTTAACCACCATCACCTCTCTCTTAGTGTCAAAATAGCAACATGCAGCTTAACACAGGAAATGCAACTACATAAAATGTTCTAGAAAGAGTTTAAAGCTTTAGACACACTATAAAATGAATGATGTTGTCATATGTGATGGTTAAAAGATAATGGGTAAGCGACCTTCATATTACTTTATAAAGTGAAGTCATAAATAAACATATACGTAACATTGTACGCAATAATTACATTTTTTTTTATTTATTTACAAAACTGGACTTACTTACAGGTACAAGTCCAAACTTAGCAAGTTACATTTCCATAATTAATAATGTTTAGGGACACATCTACACATTATTAATGTGAAAGCATTTTATTAAAGGATATTTTTCAAGTAGCTTTATTCTGTTCCGAAGAGCCGACAGGAGCGGCGGTGGATGTCGCCCTCAAAATATATATCGGACGCACTTAATTTGATGCGTTGAAATACGTATGATGTTCCTTTCGTCCCCGTAATAGTCTAACTATGTACATGGTCTAGGACAGCTCCCTACGTACTCCAAGTTCAAAATATCCCACTGACCCCAAGATAAATAGGGTGGGATAAATTAAGGGGAA
This sequence comes from Hebomoia glaucippe, assembly GCA_025727935.1. NCBI lineage: Eukaryota > Metazoa > Arthropoda > Insecta > Lepidoptera > Pieridae > Hebomoia > Hebomoia glaucippe. The sequence continues at coordinate 7,256 of JAOSYY010025116.1, read as the reverse complement.
TGCGGGATAGACACCGTTCATTTTAAAATATAGAAACCTTACTAATTTGTTCTGAATACGTTCGAACATTATTTTATAGTTTATATCGTAAGGTGCCCATATTTCCGGACCGTGTTTATTCCGCTGCTTGTTTATTCCGCTCCAGGCGACAACCTCATCAATATTATTCTGAAGGCGAAAGCAGTCCGATATATCTAGTATGACGTGGAAAACCTTCAAGTCACCCGCGAACAGTAAAATTGTTTTGCTTTATTTTCCATAACATCAAAGGTTTTTCGAATCCTCTTAGTGTTAGGATGTGTTTCTTAATGAACCAACACAAACGCCGCGATACCTATCAAACCTGACTCAATAGTCACTTTAAATTATAAGACACGACCGTGTAATGCAATATACGCCACGACGCGCCGGAGTTTCAATTCAGCTAAATGGACTTTCCATGGCCCCACTTCTTTAAAAAAAACCACCTAGTTAATACTCGTCAACATTCCAAATATTTTATTTTATTTTTTATTGTTTTAAGTAAAATTATAACTAATGCGTATTAACCGTATTTTACCAAAATATCTACAACGATGATAAGAACCGAGCATTATTTTAGTTGCGAATAACTCGAATGTAGTTACTGATAATTATTTCCGCAGATTGTGTTTTTTTTAAATGATATACAATGATAATTTAATTATATTATTAGTTGTTGCCTGGGAATTCTCTAGGACTTTATTTTACTATATATTATTTTGATCATAACCCTTACCAAGCAGAACATCTCTAAGAATTTTTATCATAACCAAAATTACAGTTTAAGTTGTTTAAGCACTTTTATCTATAACCTTATAGTATTTTTATTAAAAATTAATAAAATAGCCAAGCATTTGTATTTGAATTTTGAATTATATAATAAAAATATTCACACATCTATGAATGTAGCGTTGCCTTAGGTTTTAGCACTAATTTTTTCATTCGAAGTTTATCAAGAATTTATTAAAAGTACAAAGCTTGGAGTAAAACTTGCACGTTATAAATATGTTGGCCCATATATTAATTTAGTATTAGCTCAATGAATATCATGCATACAATGGACAGTCCGAAATACATAACCTTTCTATTGTAAATCCTATCCATAGCAAAAGTTCATACACTAACGAGGTGTTAGAAAAAAAAATATAGTGCAGTAACACTATTTTATGAGTATTAGGACTATTGAGAAAATTCAACCCTAAAAATTATTTACAGATATGCAGAACCTCCTGTTGGTCCTAGACGTTTCCAGCGACCAATTAGACGGTACCTCGCCGGAGAGATCAATGCTACACAACATTGTCTTCCTTGCCCGCAACCTGACCCACGAGTACCTGGCCGCATTATAGGACATGAGGATTGTCTATGTTTAAATATCTTTGCTCCGAAATTACCGGGTGAAGAACGAGGTGACTTTAGTAACATTTTTACTGCCTTTGTGTTACCCTGTTATAATAATCAAGGTTTGGATGTCCTACGAAATAGATGTGATTTAAGATGATCTTACAAATTTGTATATTGTAGGTTGTCCTGTTGTATTTTTCATCCATGGAGGAAATTATAAATCTGGATCAATAGCTGCGTATGGAGTAAGCATAAAAACTCATTTTAAATATACCCTCGCTTTTACCATCGTGCAAAGAGAAATAGTTTATAACTAACTAAAATTGAAAAGTATAATAAATAAACGAACTCACTGTTGAAATTAAACTGTTAGTTAGGTTATGGTACATTTATAAGTGTTTATCTCGTACACAAAAAGTCATGTTGGTTGATGAGCAATTCTATCGATTTTAGGGGCAACATTTTGCGCAACAAGACACGATTCTGGTGACGGCACAATATCGTCTAGGGTCTCTCGGATTTCTGAGTACTGGGCAAAGAGACGCATCAGGAAATACCGGTCTTTTTGACCTTCGTGCTGCTATGACGTGGGTAAGACTTATTTTTATAAAATTTTTATTTATATCATAATTAAACCAAATTGTATATGGCTTCTGAGATAGTATAATCACGCAACAGAAAAACGCAAATTTTTCAGGGAAGTCAGTTTTAAACAAAACTTGATTAAAAATAATAATGTGAAATTGTAAAAACTAAAAGGATTACTATTTTGTACTTTTAACTTTTAATCGATGCATTTCAATATTTGTATTTACACATACAAAGTAACGAAATCAAAGAACAATATACGGAACATTCTATGAAGCTATGATATACAGGCTGTTAAGAGACTGCTCCCAAAAACGAAAACAGGTGATAGTACTAATGACACCTTTGATCATGGGACGGAAATAAATTCGATCCTGACTATAAAAAAGTCATATTCTTAAATCTTTTTTTACGCTCCATCATGTTAGTCCAGCTATTTTGTTTTGTTATCATGCTTCATTGCTCGTTCTTTTTATTAGTAAAGTAATGTATTTTTTATGAAACTATTTATTTAGCTGTACTTACAAAATGGAGCGCAAATAATGCTAATATAAAGTCTTAAAAATATGTCTTTTTTTTAGTCAGGATCGATTTTTTTTAGTCCCTTCATCAAAAGTGTCATTAGTACTATCACCCGTCTTCGTTTTCAGGAGCAGTCCCCAAACCCCCTTTAATGTATTATAAAAATAAAATATTATTTTCTAAGCCTTGTTTTTAAGATAAATGACTATATCGAATTCTTCGGTGGTGACAAATCTCGCCTAGTGGTTATGGGGCAAGGTTCAGGGGGAAGGACGGCGTCCCTGCTCGGTTTATCTACAGAAACCCCTAAAGAACGTTCTGCTACTACTGGAGTAGCTGCTCTGTCTGGAGCTCCCTTATCACCAGGTAAGTCGCATGACGGCTAGATATATTTTAGATAATTTTTAAAGCTAGAGAAAGTGGAATTTATAGTTGTTAATAAAAGTTGCAACATTTAATGATTTAATGATTATACTATTAAAATAATAATTAAGAGCAATACCCATGTTTTATCGGTAATACACTTGTAGTAGTAATAAAAACCTTATTAATAAAATATTTTGGGTAGCCTTTGATAAGTTTTCAGGTACTGTTATGTAGTAAACTTTGTCATAAAATTATGTTGATACTTAAAAATGCACCTATAACTCGGGCTATCAGGATTCTCAATGACGTAACTTTGGAAACGGACCTGTTTTGTTGCACTCTAACTGAATTCACATTATGCCATCGGGGTTTGTGGCCAGAGTAAAATAGTGTGTGTTGGTGTTACGGTTTTTAAATTAGTGTTGTGTTATTTAACTTAGATTGATGTAGAATATTATTCCATCGCATTGCGGACCGGTAAGAATAGACATTTGTGTAATTGAATAAAAGTAAATGTTATTATAGGGACAATACAATCGAATCCAAAGAAACATGCAGAAGAAATAGCAAACCGCACAGGCTGTCCAAAAGAGCCAGCTGAAAGACTTATAATGTGTTTAAGAAAGTTACCATCAGAAAGAATCGTTGAGGTAGGCGACATTTTTTAAATACTTTTTGTCTTTAGATCTTGTTGTAAATATTAAAATTTGATTTTCAGGCAGATCGTGATATTACAATGGATATGCTTGACACCCAGGCGTTCCTAAATGAAATTGGCGGCAATTCTGGTAAGCGCTGCATTGATTGACCAATTTAAATAGTTGTGAATGTGTGGAGGATTTTTAGAAGTTATACCTAAATGTATTTAGGAGCTATTATCGTACGCCAAACCAAAAATGAAAATAATATCCAAACACTCTCCAACTGAAAAAAAAAACCAAATTAACATTATGAAAACATAACTAAAACACTAAAATTTTAACATACACTCATTTTGGGTTGCGTTCGAGATATTATGGAACGTTGTTTAATACATAGTTTATGCGAAAAAGGGAGCCAAATTTAAAACATATGGTGATCGAGTTCTCCGACAAAAGAATTAATATGTAAATGGATTCCAAGTTTTAAAGACACCCTTGAAATTTATTAATAAGAACGAGTAAATTTTACTTCTAAACATACACAATTTTTACATTCTATTACAACAATCATTTACTACATATAAATATGATTTTCAAATTTCGAATAGTCAAATTACTTACACGTAGCGAATAATTTATGATCTATGGAATCTTCATTTGACCTAGGTAGTTTTTTTACCAGCAATTGAAATATTTAGAGGAGAATTTACAATACGAAAGTAATACCTTAAAAATAACAAATTGGGTAGTTTCTTTATACCTCAATATATAATATATTATATAACAAATTTGGTGTTGTTACAATACGCTTAATACTTTTTGAGTTATGAAGGGGTGAAAAGTGGCTTCAAATCTTTCGTCTATATATTTCATGTAATACACACGGCTAAAGTGTCTCGATGGAACTGGGTTTGATGCGCTGTAGCGATTCTTGAACTACAGAACATTATTCAAATTTGGTTAGCAGGTCACGGGTTTAGTGAAATTAATTTGTGTAAGGAGTGTACTATTTGCAATTTGTTACAAGATTTGATGATTTATTATTCTAAAATGTATTGCCAGGAGTTGGTGCGCGTGTGGAAGGCCAAGATGACCTGCGAGGTCTACCGCCGTTGGTATCAGAAGAACCTAGTGAATCCATTAAGAGGAAACGTCAACTTGGCCCAATGCTTACAGGCGTAACATCTGCGGAAACTTCACGGGCGGTTTTTGGTAAATATACTTTTAAAATGCTATTACATATTTGTATTTTTTCATTTAATCTTATATCTGTGTTTCAGTATTATATCAATTGACAATTCATCTATAATATTTAACATAATAAAAATGTAACTGGTCGATGTCTGTACATTAAACATAATTGGGAAAAACTATTATTGGGGGACTTTATTAACTTAAAAGAACGCAGAACATCAATTTTTAGAATTTTTGTCTATTTGTCTATGTTCACGCTAATCTCGGAAACGCTCGATTTTATTTGATTCGGTTTTCACTATTGTATTATAGAAAGTTTAACTTATCATTTAGAGCTAGTTTTTAGTCAACCAAATATTAGAAACTAGTACTATAGAATCTATTATTATACGCAGGAAAATATGCAAGATTTCTCAGCGATCAGTTATCAGCGGTTCAAGATTTCATAAAGAAAGAGGTGATTGGTGGTCTTAAAAAGACAATTCATCAAGTCCAGGCCTTAAATCCTCTGAAACTGACGGCAGTGCAGCGTGTTGTTCCTCTTCTTGATTATTACCAGGCAGTATATGATAATTCCATGAACGTCGTCGATGGATTAACAGAAATAGCTGAAGCCACAGGTATGTTACATCTAATAGACTAAACTTAATCCTTCTACTAGATAGATAGAGCTTGTGTCAAATTTACAGTTTTTTTTAATTAGGTGTTAAATTTAACTTATAATTTTTATTTATGATTTCTGATTAATAATAGTTAGCATAAATGGTGTCGTATCATAGATTTTATGTAATTTGTGTACAAAGGGAAATCGTTCTAGTTGCAGTTATAGATGGGTACAATAGGAATAAAGTATCATTTATTTTTAATTCTTCATTTATAATTGTTTTTTTATTTACAGCTGACGCATTGTTTAATTTCCCCGCATATCAGAGCGTCAAAGAATGGAGTGCCAATGCCCCTGCGTTAATGTACAGTTTCGAACATGTGGGCAATCTCAGCAAAGGATCACATTTTGTACCTGGAATCGCTTTGACTCGTAAGTATGTTCTCCTCTAATTTATATCTAATGGTTTCATGGATAACTTAAAATCAATTGAATAGTTTATATTGTTTTTGCAGCTTTACAATGGTATTGTTATATTTTCAGTTTAAATATGAAAAAAACAGATATCACTCATTATAACCTTTAATTTTACAGAAGGCGCAGACAGCCCATCAGAAAATGTAAATGCAAAAGTGAAAGGTCCAGCTCACGGAGACGAATTAGCTTATCTTTTTGAACCGTTGGATGAAAATGGAAATTCTGTGAATAGGCATGTGTCCTCAACCGATGCACAAGTTCGCCAGTCCTTTGTCGAACTATTTGCAAAGTTCGCTCGTAATTTAGGTGCGAATAAAACGGAAGATTCAAAGCTGTTTGGATTTATACCCTATTCAAAAGACGGAGAGCAATATTTGAAGATCGGTAAAAAAATTACTTTAGACAAGAACTTTAGGTTTGTGTTTTTATACTTTTGATTTATTCTTCATATTAAGTACAAAATAATAAATTAAATAATTATTATAATATATTGCAGGTTTTGTCAAATAGGTTTATGGGGTGAAATGTCAGATAGGCTGTCTGACACTTTTTGTAAAAATAGCTTAGAAAAAATTCTTAATTTACCAAAGTTCGTACCACCAGTTGCCGTACAGCTTAACAAAATTGGTAATATTCCCTTAGTGAATCAAGGCCTTCTAGCACCAAAACAAGAGAAGACATCTCCCTGGAACATAAATCTACTTGGAATTTAATTTGAGAAAAGGCTTAATAAAATAAAGTATCTTATACCATAATAGATCGCGTTTTTCATTTTCGTTTTAATAAGCAATACAATAGCTATCTACCTATTAATTGAAAATGCTACCAACTTACTGCTAAATACATAATACACCTTATCATCATTATTATTATTGAGTGAAATTATTTCATAATTAAACATGATATGTAGATCGATATAAATTTTTACCATGTTATAAAGTTGTTTGTTTTCGATACAGGGATAAAATTTGTAAAGAGAAAATAATGAGGTCAATTAATAGGTAAAACTTGCAAGGTCTAATAAAAGGCATACGTAAACAGGTAAAATGTTAGGTAAATTAATTAGAAGTAAACATCTGCGGTATGAATCTAATATGAGACAGCTGACGCAAAAACAATTTTTTGTTTTTACGTCAGCTGTCTCAACTCTAACAACATTTAAATTTTAGTTCTAGGTCTAGCTTTTATACAAACCGACCCGGCGAACTTTGTTCTCCCTTATATATAATAAATGAGTAGATTTTAATTACTAATTATTGGCCATGTTTTCTTACCAGTACCACCAGAGTCATCAAGGATATGTAAAAACTAAAAATATCAAAAAAATAAAAAGTCTCCTGGTCCTAAGCTACCACCTCATCAATTTTCAGCTAAATCGATTCAGCCGTTCTTGAGTTATAGTGTAACTAACAAGACTTCCTCTTATATACATACTAGCTGACCCCGCAAACGTCGTTTTGCCACATAATAATAGGGGTTGACTGTAGAGGGGTGAAAAT
>JAOSYY010025114.1:0-10358 GCA_025727935.1 Hebomoia glaucippe | reverse complement strand
AAGTAAACAAACAGTGCAGTGCTGTGTGTTTCGTGTGAAATTCACCCAACATAATAAATAATAATAAAGCCTGTTTCCATTGTTCGATTAACACGATCGATGCTGCGAGTACAAGCTAGTCTAGTAACATAATTAAAAAGCATCTAATTTAAATTTATTTGATATATTAAATTAACATAAGGAAGCCCTTTGCTCTGAAGTCATTTTAGATAGAATTATCATAAGTCTTTTTACAGTGAATCAAAACTGTTTTGTATCAAAGGTTAGCTATATGTATAAATTTAAACAGAAAATAGGTTCATAGATGGAAAAGTGAAACACGTTTCGATTTCAGACTATGAATTTCCGAATAGTTGGCAACGCGTCTTCTAGATCTACTGATCTTGGAGGTGTCCATGAGCGACAGGAATCACTCACTATAGGTACACTGTATACTTCTTTGTCTCTCTTTCGTATAAAAAAATAACATATTTAACGGAATAATTGACGGTTGTAATAAGCTAAAATCCCGTTAAGGGACATTTTTAGCTGTCATGTATGTCATTTTTAATAACAGTCCAGTAAGTGTTATAATGCATTGTTATAGTGAGCTGATAATTTTTATAAATCGGGCCACAAATCCTCATTATATCAACTTTTTTAACATTATTTATTCGTTTTGAGTAATTACACATTAGAATAGAAACTCTTTGTTCTTCAGTTGATTTACATTTGGAATTTAATATCGCCAAGTCGACGCTCGACTCTAAGCATCCTTAAATTTACTGTATTTGAGTACAAACAATAACACTAGAGAATATTGGGGTGAGGAGAAACTTCGTCCTTTTGACATTGAGGTTTTGAGTGATGTACTTAAGCTGATCAAGTTTAATAAGCCTTTGAAACCTTAATAGGATTGCTATTTAGAGACAAAATATCTTATGAAGAGAATCTTCAAAAGAAATATCTTTTTTACGTGTATTTTCAACAACGGCCACAAAACATGTGATATTACTTTGACATGTTGTCTTGTGACATTGTAGCTTATGAGTTGATTATGATGTGATGTTTTTATTTGACGTGAAAAAATGAGTCTTAGCTGTCGTTTATAACGATTTATTGAGGTGTTTAATGATGTGTCGTAGGGCTTCTCGTGGTATTTTTACAAGACTTTATTTTGTTAAGAATACATGTTTGTTATCATCTTTAAACTGAAAAAAATAATCAAAAATGGTTAATTCGTTTTGTAGATATGATACAAATATACAGATAAGAATAAGGTTTAACATATATTTTTAACACTTTCAGTACTATTTTTTTATGTTTATCAGTCTAAAAGTTGGTACAGCCTTTAACTAGCTTGGCGCAGATCCAAATTGAATGAAAATAAACGTGAGAACAAGACAAATGAGTCAATGAATGGCAAGAGTAATGACCGAATGATTGACCAAATTTTTCAGACTGGTCGTCTAGAGCCTTTTATGTTTGCGTTAGAAATTTATTGTGTTGAGTGTAAAAAGTTTATGAGTAATTAGGTATAAATTGTATTCTTTATTACACACAGGAAATTAGTGAAATGTAATGTGTTTTTTGAATGAAAGCCTGTAAATTGGTAACTTACGTATTATAAAGGTTCGACTGCCTAAGAAAAAAAGCATTTTTATTGATTAGGCTCATGTATTCAGTAAACATAAAAAGAGTTAAAGGCTATCTTCTCCTTTATTTTTAAAAATAAAAGTTTTATTATAAAGCTATGTTGTAATGAGGTGGTGGATGTTCCAAGAACGATTGTAACAATTAAATAATAACATTCAAATACAAGCATTAACGCGAATCTCGCGAAATGCACACGGTGTTTGGAAACGCGCCAACAAATTAATGATAGGGTACAAGTTATAAGATCACAGCTGTGGTCTAAATTCGAATTAACTTCGAGCTTCGTGCATCTGCTTACTATATAAAAATTATTTTATATAAAATTTAATATGTTACAAGATATATTTGCCTAAAAAAATTCCGAACAGAACAGAAGGTCGCGCTTAGGTTTGATTGTTTACACAAGAGACATATACGTATATATATTATATGTACGTAATAACATAACATACAAAAATCTCTTAAAATTAATTAAAAGATTTTAATGATGTTAATAAAATTTGGAATTAAATTAAACTGTAAGTTAGTTAATAGTGTGTATAAATATGAATATATGTATAAATAAAATCAGGCGGGTATGTGTAAAACTAATGAAACAGCTTTTTATTAATAAACATGAAATATATAGAACTTTCACAAATTTTGTCTGTTTATTTGGCATATATTCTTAAACGCCTTTATGTACGTAACTGGAATAATTATTATTTCGTTAACTGAGTGTTTCAACTAAGTTGATTTAGTTTAAAAAAGCTTGTTAAAAAGTCTATATTCTAATAAAATAAATGTTTGATGTTTCTAACCCCGTTTTCGAAAAATCGCTCTACGTTTATGACTTGAGCCGGTTGCAGAGTTAAGAACCTTATCCGAAATTGGCGCGGAAGCTCGGACTATTCTGGTTTAACGTACAATTTGATTGAAACATTACTCATCCGACAGCCCCTGCACAAGTGATGTAACAACCGCAGGGTCGTAAACGGAATTCGGAATATATTTGCGCCATATAATAGCCACGTGGAAGTGTTAAGTTACGAGATTATATCCAAATAAGTCCTTGGATTATCTCTGTGTATCCGCTCATTATGTATGACTAAATGAGCCGTTTATTTCGAAAGTGACCTAACTCCGTTTCAATTTCTTGCCGGTTACCATGGTTACATGTACAACTTCATGTTATTTATCAGTGAAGCACTTCAGATTGCTTATATTCAGAGAAAGTACGATACATTTTTTACGATAGATTTAATCTGAAGTTCCATCCTCATCATCTCGATGCCTGACGTTCCACAATCACGTTTTCTTAGACATTTCTTACCTCGCACAATCAATGTGTTATCAGCTTTCGCCAGATTTTCGCGAACCGCTACGATATGGTGGATCAAGAAACGAGTCTATTCCTTTTTGAAGGTTGGTAACGCGTCGCCAAGTACCCTGGTCTTGTTGATGTCCACGGGCGACTTTAATCACTTGCCCCCTATAATACAAAAAAATAAAAGATATCTACTACACGCCTTATCAGGGTAGTAATCTAGTTGTACAACCAAATTTTTTTTAACTATAGCAACCTTCTAAAGGAATGCACCGATTCTGATACGATCGTGATGGTTTTAAGCAATGATTCATGACAATTAAGCTATTTTAATATTATACAAAGACCCTGTTTTGAACTTGATGAATTTTAAAAGACACTTTTCTTTCAGGTGAACGGCATTGTACTTCACGGACGATGTCACCTGAACGCATCCGCTATAATCAAGGGCTTGCTTGGACCTGTCTACAAATTCATTTTACTGAGGTAACAATTCGATTTTTCAGAGGAGATTATTCTTAAAATGCATTAGAGAATAAATGAGTCTCATGTCCATGTCATTTCCAAGACGGCTTAGACTTGGATCGGGATTCAAGATCTGGCGAGCTGGTTTTCTGTATAGTTTTTATAGTCTGAGAAACCTTCATTATACAAGTTATTTTTACAAGTAGTGGCAGATGGTAAAACTACGAGAAATAGCGGAAAGTAAAAGTTGTATCGAGTTTGATTTTGATGATAATATTTCTAGCCCGGTAACCTATTAACGTTTTAAAAATTTCTGTATTATTACTAATAAGGGCGCAAATATGGAACAAATTCTGGAAGGTATCATTTAAAAATTTCCGAGAATGAAATGCAAATATTACTAAAACATAAACATGAAAAATACAAATAACAATTTTTGTTTAAACCCAGTAGCAGAGGATATAGTAACAATTTTTTTTTCGAATTACGAAGATAAATCTAATCAGTGACGCGATTGGTTGGCCGTGAAATATCCACCAATCACGTTGGATCTAAAGCAATTTATTTTGAAAATAGAAATGCAATCTACCAATAAGCGTCTGGGAGGGAATCTTTTGAATTCATTGTGTAGAATACGTTCTCATTACTTCGAGATTACCGATACTAGATGTAGGATTCTAAAGCCATTATTTCCTCGAAGAAAAATATCTATACTCAATGTGAACGATTTAAATTGAAGATTTTCCTCATGGATCCATTCAACTTTTATATTTCTTATTATTGTTGTAACGAAATATTTGGGTGAAAATATTTTTATGTATAGACAAAATCCTAATTATTTATAAATACGAAAAAATCGACAAATAACAGTAAAAATTGTCTGAATACTTAGAAGATTTTCAATTATTTCAAATTTATACATTATCAAATAATCAAAACTAAAAAAAGATTAACATTAAATTAGAAAAGATCTTTCTGTTAACTTAAATATATTAAAGAAATACTTTATCTCGTGATACAATTCCTAGATGACATACAATATACAGGGTGTTTGGGGACTGCTCCCGAAAACGAAGACGGGTGATAGTAGGTACTAACGACACCTTTAATGAAGGAACGGTAAAAAATTCGATCCTGACTAAAAGAAGACATATGTTTAACACTTTTTATTAGAATTATTTACGCTCCATCTTGTAAGTACAGCTAAATGAAACGATAGTTTCATAAAAGATACATTACTTTACTAAAAAAAAGAACAAGCAATGAAGCATGATAACAAAAACAGCTAGACTAACATGATGGAGCTAAATAACGCTAATAAAACGTTTTAAAAATATGAATTTCTTTTAGTCAGGATCAAATTTTATTTCGTTCCTTCATCAAAGGTGCCATGAGTACCATCAACTGTCTTCGTTTTGGGGAGCAGTTCCCAAACAACCTGTAATTTAAGATAGTCTCTAATTTATTTACGAAAAACAAAAAGGAAGAAGGGTAACATTGACTTGTAAGAATTAATTACATTATTAGTACAGACAAACAAGTGTGATATTAATGCTAATATTGTGTTTTTAGACGCAAAGCTGCTTTGGAAGACGTCGCTGTGAAACCACTCACACAGTTTCCTACTACACTCGAAGAAGAGGTAAGTTTTAAAACTTATTAAATAATTATGCAAAGCAAGGTTTTATTACTGACTTTTATCACAGAAGTAGTTGAACAAATTACTCGAACTTCGTCTAATATTAAACTCAAAGATATCAATAAAAAAAATTATCCACAAAAGGTATCAAATCACAGTTAAAATGTCGCTGTGTATTAAGAGATTTCTGTGGTAAAAATCTTATCACATTAAAATCAATACTAACATTATAAAGCTGAAGAGTTTGTTTGAACGCGTTAATCTCAGGAACCGCTGGTCCAATTTTAAAAATTGTTTTAATGTTGAATTCTCAAAAAAAAAATAGGAATCCTTACTGGAAGTCTAATAACGTAACCCATGATGTACGAATCGAAATATACGCGAGTGAAGACGCTGGCAGAAACTAGTGTTTTATATTTTTATTTACTACCTTTAAACAAATTAAGTGTAGACGTGGAAATGAAACGTGTGGATCCACTCGTAATATATTATAATTTTCCGTAAGAGTACATTTTTGCTGTGTCATCAAATTGCTCTCATACTTAACGTTCATTTATCAAACCCACATGTCATCCCACAAAATATTATATTTATAAGCATAACTCATGTTCGATAATTTTGCAGATTTAATTACTAACAAATGGGTATAGAGTCGCGATATATTGAAACTAGCATCTGTCTGCATTTCGATTTTTACATTGGATTACATTATTGGGCTTTTAGTAAGAATCCCTAATTTTAAAAATATAATATAGCCTATAGCCTTCCTCGATAAATGTACTACACAAAACTGAAATTATTTTTCAGTACGGACAAGTGGTTCCTGAGTGGTTCAAACAAACAAACAAACTCTTCAGCTTTATAATATTAGTATAGATAATAAGTATTTTAATATTTTCGAAGAGAGTCAAAAGATTATTTTGTAAATACAATATTACAAAAATGAAAATAATTTTGGATAATAATATAAATGGTAATTTCACGGAATAATTCTAACAGTATTTATTTATCACTTGTTTTCTTAAAAGTTTATTTCCAATATCACATTTACGAAAACGTTGTGTTCTAAAATAATCGTCAAAGTTCATGAGTATGAATGGATATTTGTTATTCTTTCTCGCGAAAACTAGTTGACAGATCTTATTGAAGTTTTATTGAAGCTTATTCATCAGATTAACAGGTAGGCTGCAATTAGTAAACATTTTGTGACAAGAACGAAACAGCGGTGCACCGCTAGTATACTATAACTACTAAGTAGAATTTCGTAAAAAAAAATATTACGCATATGACATGCAAGTAAACAAATACTCTATTTTGTTGCTACACTCGTAACATTTTTTGCAACACCGATATAATTAAATAACCTAAAAGTTAACAATTTTTAATGAATCAATAATTATCTTGAAGAATATTAATGCAAAAATGAACATATTTTTAAGGCATTTCCACCAAAGAACAGTAGTTCGTGACCCGAACGGAAAGTCCATTTTCCTTCCACGTGTCGAATCCGCGAAAATCAGACGTATAAATAACGTGTATATATAGATTTTACAACGCGCTTTAACAACAGATTGTAAATGTTATGGCCATGTTAATTAGAACAGAAACTTCTGTAGCCTCTGTTGTCTGTGTTTTAGAATTTATTGAACTCTTATAAATATATTTTACATAGCTTTCGCGATTATCCTTATCGGCTTAAAGAAACCGGAAATAGAAATTACAGATAATACATTTTTTTAAGATTTGTCGGTAGTTTTGTTTGTCCTTATTTTTTCAAACCACTTTCAAATAATGCTGAAATTAAAAAAAAATGATTTAGACATCTTTCCGGCTGCAGTTACACGAAATCATAGCATCGTTATTCGAACTACACAAATATATATGATAAATGTTATAAGTATTCGATATTTTATTCGAAATCGACTTCTAGAATTCATAACAAAATATTAAAAGTAAAGCTTAATACAAATACATTATTTTTAATATGTCCCCTGCACAATTTTTTTAAATTCTACAAGATATGACTTTTACGCCAGTGCATTACTGCCGTAAGAAATTAGCAATTACTACGCGTAATAATTTTGCTAAGATATTTAGTAAGGTTCGAAAAACTTAATCATTCCCAGAAATATAACCATTTTTTTTTAATTTTTGTGACTTTTCCCTTGATGATAAAAAATCGATATGCGTGTGATCGATATTATTGTCAATGATCAACAAATAATCGTAAAGTCGTATGATAGTGTTGTGATGTCCATCGATTTTTACCTCCGAATACTGCAAATAAAAAATAAATAAGACCGCCATTAGACCGCCTGTAAATATAACACATGTAATATATTTAAGACCTTAGACGCGTCTCCTAGATATCTTAGGGATGTCTATGGGCGACAAGAATCGCTCACTCATAAACTGTACGCGTGTTTGCCTTCCTATGGCATTTATAAAAAGCATTACATTTCACGACTTACACTACATCATTATTTATTTGACAATAACCATAAATGTTACGCATATCTTAATAAACGATTTTATTAAGACCGTGTCAAATTTGATAGTAAGTATAGATTTAAGATTATCTACTTAAACCGTATGATCTCTTGTATTATAATATTATTTACTGTACTTAAATCACTGACCTTGTTTTTCGCTATCTCGTTCTCTTCCACACGAAATCCTATAATCTATCTCTTTTCTACCAACATTATTTAAACACGGCTGATTTCCGTAATGTTTTCCTATGACAAAAGTTATTTGAATTTGAATCTTATTCCAGGGAAATAGATTTTAAAATCGAATTGTTTTTGCACTTTCAGTGTTTATCATAGAGTTTATATGAACAATGTTATATGTTTTGTTTTAATTGTATTAGAAAATGCACTGTATTTCGTGGTATTAAGACTTAATTTCTAGTGATATCATTATTGATATGTGTAATACGCTAAGTTAAATCTTTATGTTATCTTACACTTTGCAATGTCATACAAATATATGTACTTAGTAATGAGAAACCCAGTTAGCCGAGTATACGTATAGCGAATTTTGTGAAATGTGTTTTGTTACTGTTATTGTGTCAGTGCTTTAAACAATATTGATACTTTAATAGAATCGATGAATCAATTATTGGATCTACAAATAGTATATCCGTAGTAAGCAAGGAGTGAAAATTCTTCGTCTCTAACCCACCATACCATATAAAATCATTAATTATAACGTTTTAAATTATTCATACTCATTAAATACTGAGTAGGTATGCGAAATTCAAATACGCTTCTATTCAGTTCTAATGGTCCGAAGATAGTCATATAAGTGGATTTTTTCATAAATCATTTTTGAAGTTTTCGTATAAAACATATTTTTGACAATACTAGATACTAGATGTATTTAAAAACTTTGAAACAGTACGGCATTAGAATATTACAAGCATTTTCTACTGTATATCAATAATACATTATTTATCTTACACATTTTAGTAAAGTTAAAAGATTAAAGTTTAGGTGTCCTTAATAGATACGATATTGAATAACAATTGCGTAAAGTGTTAGCTTAAAAGAAGAAACGAGCGAAAAATGACACTTATTAATTATGCTTTATAAGTATTGTCGAATTATTAGAACAAATGAACAAGTGCTAAATTTATATTTTAAATTCAAATTAAAATAAATTTTCTGTCAACCTTACTATCACTTCTTACTAAAATAACTGTCAATTTGTGTCTTTATGAAATTAAAATTTTAAAATTTCGACAAAAATAACAGAATTACTTCCTTCTTTTAATAATAAATTACAAAATAAGCAGTATCGTTTTCGTCCTATTTTAGAAGTTTAATCTGTAGGCATTGTTACCAAAGGCAGTAAGGAAAAATGAACACACACACACACACACACACACACATATATATATATATATATATATATATATATATATATATATTGTGACTAAATGATTTTAGTTTTATAAAAAATGAAGATTGCTTTGAAAGAAATATCAATTCTCCGAGCTTAAAAGCTTACAGCAAATCTTTAATTGTAGACATTCACAGTCATAAATAAAGATTCACTAAAATACTATACAAAAACTCACCATCCAATAATTATTTATATTTCTCGAGAAACAAAAACAAACTAATAAAAATAGCTTTTCTTAATATTTATGCGATTAGCTCATAGATTTCTCCAGAGTCGCCACAAACTTATTGGAGGCCCTGGCGGGTTGTCGGGGCCTCTATGACTTACAGAGAACCTATTTGTTGAAATATAAACTATCGCTTCTAGTTCAGACAGGTATATTGGGCCCTGTATCTATCGCGGGGCCCCAGATCCAGTCTGTACAGTGGTCAGTGGATAAGGACCTGGATTTCTTTGCATTAACATTACATTATTCAAAACGTTGCTTAATATAAAGTGAAAACATTTTATCTTTACTAATTTGTGAGCTCATTAGCAGTTTCTTAAGGTCGTATCGTATAGAATAGGATACGTGTTATTTACGTATAAATTTTAATTGGTTCACTAATTGGAGATTCACTCAATTCTCTCGTGTGTTCTGTTTCATAACGGTATTGTTATGTTAACGTGTATCGAAATATTCGGTACATCGCAGTAGGTATTTATGGTTTTGGTTCAGTTGAAAATATTCCAACGTCTTTATTAACGCTGCACCGTGGCTTTACCCGTTTAATCCTTACAAATAACAGCCCATGTGTTATTCTGATGTATGAGGTGTATTTCTATGAAGTTTCATTAATATCCGTTCAGTAGTTTTCACGTGAAAGTCTAACGAACATACCTACATAAAAACTTACGCGTTTATAATATTAGTAAAGATATAATAATCAATTAAATATATGTTAATTTATTGGATTTTTATTAACTTTGTAATTAGTTTTATACTACATACTATTGCTGGCCGGCGGTTCCATTCGTATTAGTGTTATGTACATTATTTCAAATATTAAAATTTATCTACAAATTCAAACTGTATGGGAATCCATCGATATTTTATGGGTTTAAAGATTTTGTGTGAACCTTTTTTTTGCAAATAAAAATTATCTGACGAATCGAGCTAAAGATTTGTTGCCTGATAACAGAAGACTCGTGACAATGTTCCAAACTTTTTAGAGAACAGATGGAACAAACGGACAGTCAGACAAATGTTTTATAAATATATTTTTCAATTATACCACATCCGTTAGTTAAAAGCTATATTCCTCATAATACAAACATACAATTTTATTTTATTTATCTAATATATAAAATTCTCGTGTCACGGGGTGCGTAATCGAACTCCTCCGAAACGGCTCGACCGAACCT